>JAFLJL010001788.1:32426-44926 GCA_018398815.1 Conus ventricosus | reverse complement strand
TGAAAAAAAATAAAAAAAACATAAAAAATAGAGGTTTATCATTATGAAAGGAAATAAAGGTTTAACATTATGAAGGAAATAAGTTTACATAAAATGGAATAAGGTTTTATCATTTAATGGAAAACCATGTTTATCATTAGAATGGAAATAAGGTTTATCATTTCCTGTCTGTGGGCTTGCTTTTGGTCGTTTCTAGCCTCTCACACGAACTACCAAGACAAAACGACTTTTGTAAGATATGAAGAATTATTGCCAAATTTTAACAATACCTGTAGAAAGTCTGTGATTTATCTGGTTTATAATAATAGTATTCTGTGTCTGTTCTGCTGCAAAAACGTTAACTGTTCATAATAGAATCTGGTGTCCTGTCTGCAGCAAAGACGTTAACTGGTTTATAATCGTAATCTGTGTCTGTCTCTTCAAAAAAATACGTATAATACAAGAAACCAAATGTATACAAAACAATCAATAATGGCAAAGCAATGGATCGAAAAATGTGTGTTTGTGTGTGCTGCGTGCGTGCGTTCGTGCGTTGCGTTCGTGCGTGCGTGCGTTGCGTGCGTGCGTGCGTGCGTTTGGTGTGTGTTTGTAGTGTGGTTGAGAGTGTGTGTTGTGTGTTTGTGTGTTGTGTGTTGTGTTGTGTGTTTGTGTGTGTGGTTGTTGTGTGTGTGTGTGTGTGTGTGTGTTGAGTGTGGTGTGGTTGTTTTGTTTGTGTGTTGTGTTGTGTGTGTGTTTGTGTTGTGTGTGTGTTTGTGAGTGTGTGTGTGTACAGCGTACGTGGTGCATGGGCGTGCGTGTGTCAGTTTTTGTGTGTGGTGGTGTTGGGTGTGTGTGTTGTGTGTGTGTGTGTTGTGTGTGTGTTCATTGCCTTCTTTATAAAAATTACATAGCAACATATCGTCTTCACTTCGAATCCGTTTTAAGGCAATAACTACTGTATGTCAGCGCTGCGCATCTAGAAGCTGGCGAAGAGAAGACAGGTTGAACGTCAAGCCGTGTGCACAATATTATATTGATAGAAAACAAAACCACTTTTTGTTGCATGGCTGGCCCTGTGAGATTACCGATCTTGCACTTGGCACACAAGCTTTTGACTGTAATATGAAGATTAGTCCTTTTTCTCTCACCTTCTGTTTGTACACAGACACATCAACATCAGCAGTAACATTACGCAGAAGGTTTCCGAGAGAGATTTTTTTTTTTTCCCAGTGGCGGCATGTTTGAACACCCAGTAGTAAAAGATTTTACTCTTGTTGAAACATCTGGCCATCCTGTGCTCAAATCCATATGATTCTTTGTAGGGATTGGTCATTCGCTTCAAGGAACAATCTGACAAGTTTGTGCTTTTTAATATTCCAGATGCTTGGTATGTCACGGTGGAACTTTCTGACCATTTCATCGGATGAAACATCGTACATATGCTTATGACATTGCTGAGCGTCTCATCCCTGTCCCACTACAGTGTGAACATCACTGAAGGCGAGTGTATGGTCGGAGCAAGTGATAAATTTCTAGTCGTTTTTCCTGCGTAAACCAGTCTGAGAGGCAACTTGCGAGTACAACTTATTCATTTGTCTTCGTCATCTGGTGATACTGTGCGTTTTACACCACATACAGAACAATAAATTAACAAGACAAAACGAATAAAGAGAATTAAACAAACATCATCATTCAAATAGGGTCAAAAATGATTATGTAGGAAGGTATGATGACGACGACGCCTACCGACGACGACGACACGACGACGACGACGACGAAATGAGATATGATGAGTTATGATGATGATGATATGAGGATGATGATGATGATGTAAACGATGATGATGATGATGATGATGAGAAGTAAATACTATGTTCTAGACCACCATCTTTATTTTGCACGAAAACACCACCCTTTCCACATACTAATCACGTCTTCTCTGTCAATTTTGGCCAAATATCAACGACCTGTTTTAAACAAAATGACTATGGCAAATCCGCAAAAAATGACGTAATCACTCATAAATTGGGGGCTTACGTGCAAAATAAGATATGAAATCGTGACCAAAGATATTAACCTTATCTCATGACTTAAAATTAAGGTTTACGTACGCTCTTCTACTTCCCAGCACCATAATACATCATAACAAACAACCGGCTCTCCATTTTGGTTATTATTTTTACGATCTATGATTTTATAGGCCCATTATTTAATTCTATAAAATTCTACTGTTTTTTTTTTTTCCAACTGAATTAATCGTTAATCCAAATCCCGCCATAGTTGAGGGCAAAACCTTTAGAACTGTAACATAGCCATCATACAAATTACATCGGTTTTTCACTGTTTGTAAATTAACATACAACATTGGTTCACGTGAAAATCTGAGTTTATTACCTCAAACTGTTAATCATCTTCACTTGTACTAAATCTAATAAGCTTCCTGTCACTACTGTGAAAGCCTAGAGGAGTTTTAGCTAGCCTTTAGAACAGTGTACTCTCTTCTTTCATCTAGGGAATGTATAGTTAATTTTGATGTTTGCTTCGTTAATTTTTAACATATGCCAAATTCTCTAAGTAGCTTTCTTGTAAAAAGCAAAAGTGTAGTAACCATCAGATTTCACATGAGTTATTTGATTGCCCACCTCGTTATCTAATCTGATCCATTTATTTTGATTCCTTCATATATGTTTAACCCACAAAACTTTAAAGCCAATTCTTTAAGGCGAACCTTTACATCTCCCTCTCCATGACAATTGTGTACTGTAAAGGAAACCACGCTCGTTGCTTGGTTATATATATGTACATCTATTTTTATAACTATTTGTAAAAGCTAGTTTAAAATGGAACCTGTTAAATATACAAGTGCCTACTTACGATGTTAGAGCGTTTTATAACCGCAAATCTTAGGATATTCAGCCAATTTAACCATTGCAGTAGATGGATCATACGGCCCTTCCAAGTCAGACTTTAAATCCCACTAATAAATATTTAAAATCCGCCAATAAAGATAGATAGAGTGCCATCAGCATGTCCATCCCGCCCTATGCGTTTTTGCCCATAATCAGTTATATTTTGCCATTTACTGCGCAACCACAGGCTGCGGGTGTTTTTCATGATGCAAATAATTTAAACCACACCCAATCTTTTATAAGGTCAGTTAATAACTTTCATGTTTTATTACCAGTGACAGACGAATCTAAACTGAACTACAAGTGCCCCACCCTAACAACAACGCTTTAATCCATTTCACAGCCCAATTACACTAATCAATATTAAAAAATCGTCAATGTTTAACATTGAGTCCTTCAACTGACTTTAACCTAAAGTTAGACCGCAATCATGGGTTATGTCACATTGTTTTTGTTGGGGCGAACGTAAAGAAATATATTTTGAACTAACTGGCCTGGCCACACTTCTTTTCCTACCAGACAGAAAACAAGATCGATTGATGTCATTAGAACAAAAACGCCCGTAAAGCTTGACAACATTAGTACTTATATTGAATATGTGAGGGTCACTAACAATGCCAGGAGTGCAAATACTTAATGACTCCATAAGACATACGTTTGTGTCGATTAGAAGACACAATCACAGGACTAAGTCTAGCTTATGAACATCTAAATGGCTTTTAATAAAAACCAATATCTAGCTAATTAGAAGTTGCTATTAACTCAGCGGTTGATATTGCCCCTGCAGCATACAAATGGTATCAAACGTTCTTGCACATGCTATGTCAAAGTTGACTTTAGCTGTAGCCATTGATTATACGAATCTACCCTATGAACCTTAGACTACAGAATGCATATACAAATTATACAATGAAATCCTCATAGCATGGAGACGACCAAAACTTAGGCACAACAAGGCTTAACACAATGCATTTCCCATCCATAAAAAAAAAGTACCTCCCGAAGAAAGCGATTCCAGGTATAAACTCACCCCAGAAAGCAGCCCACACCAGAAAGCGCCCCGATATCATTCCAACCCCGTTTGATCTCCTCGCACTGGACAGTCATACTAGCGAAAAGAACAGCATTTGTTTGTTTTTTAAAAACTTTTAATGTTTTGCCATACTATATTTTCACTAAAAATAATCCCAGCAGCTAGCACACCTAACGACCACATATGCATCCATATCAACATCAACTTTGCTATAGTAACAAAACCCAACAACATCACTGCCTATTATGGCCGGGCGAGAATCAAGCGCTACTTGCTAACTTCTTGATAAGTTTGCTAAGATGCAAGTTGTTTTCTAATCCAACTTTTACCATGCTGGTGTGTACCGGAGTCTACTGGCCTGTTGCGGCACTACCTGTAAAGCATATACGAGTGTAGAGATAGCAAACCCAACAGCCGTTAATAAACTAACTATTGTAATCCCTTGGTCTCTGAACATGTCCTTATTCCTTTCAGCTACGTCTTATTTTCATTAAAGAATTCTGTTTATAGTTCGACTCTGATTCTGCTTGTTTTCCGGCTGCTAGCTCGCTCTTTAGTATACAGCGTTTCTAACCTAGCCGCCCTTTCAATCATTAAATCCTGCATTTTTTTCTGCTGTTTTCTTGCCTTTTCATTCTTGCCTAAAATGTTATCATCGCATCACCACTTTTGTACGGAGAGAGAATCTAGCTCGCCTATTTTGCTAAATGTATTCTATTCGCCTCATATTTTCCGTATGTCTCATAAGCCTAGGGATTTCACGCATAGCTATGGAGAATCACCAATTGTTTTTTAATTGTTCTCCCTCATAATACGTGTTACAATTTCTGCTATTAGTCTTCTGCTCTTCTAATTGATTCTCTGCTTCTTGAGTTATATCTTGAAGAGAGAATGTTTTGTATTTAGATTGTGTTTGGCAAATCATGCCCCAAAGTTTTGTAAAAAACTAACGCTTCGATCAAGCTCTAAAGGTAATTGTTTCCTTCCATACAATAGTGAGTTTTCGCCTAATTGTGCTGAGTTTTAAAACTTGTTTGGGTTTTCGTTAAGTGCTTTTTCAACGTCTCCTGCACCAGTTCTTATATACAAATGCCCACCACTCCTCAAAATCGGGTTTGGATCAAGCACCCTGAACTCGCGTCCTAAGCTTCTATAGAATGAAGAAATACTTTCTCGCAATATCTTGACGTTGTCTAGGGAGTAAAGAACCCCACCTTCAAGCTCTTCTGCATGATGGGCCATTCTGTTTCTTCTTCATCTTCTCAATAGTATTAAGTTGCGTCAAAATATCCCATATTTTTTAATTTATTTTTTTTTTTGTTTTATAAAAAATAACTCATACGGTTTTTGTGACCTAAACCCACTAAAGAGAGAAGGAACCGGATGGCGTAAAAGGTATAAGGCAGACTGTAATTATTTAACTTCCCACCAACAGGTCAAAACCCTACAAGCTTAAATGTCAAGTTCCCTGATCTTGCGCTGCGATGTTATAAAGCCAGGCACTGCTAAACTATATTCAAAATATATATTATAACATCAAACGAGACCGCCTAATTCTACCTGTTTTGCTAATTTGGGCAGGGCATCGATAATACAATGGCAATCAAACTGAGGCAGAGAAGTATTTTACTAAGCGAGCAGAACATTTGCCCTCTATCTGACCATGGCTGCCTATAAAAGAATGACAAGAGAAAGTTTAATCAGGAATACAAGGCCCAAACGGTCTCAAGAGCACAGCTTCAAGGCGGGAGTATGCAAAGGATGATGTTTAAAAATAGGCAGTAGCAGAACAATTTGGCAACAGTATTCTGCATCCCTCTAGATTTTTGAGCTGTTGTAAATACGCATATGCCATATTACCAGGTGCGCAAAAAAAAAAACTTACTTATGAACTGACATTTAATCCAAGCGATTCATTTGTTCTGTCTGAAGACCCTTTGAGCTTAATACACAGCGACATTTCTCTTGAGTATTGATGATGTTTACTAACTCCTTAACTGCCAGAACATTCTTCACCCGGTATAGAAAGTAAAAACGGTTATTATTATAAAGGTTATCGTCTCTCCATTACAGAAAATAGAAACAAAGCAGAACACTCTGCTGAATATACATCTATATCATTCTCTGAAGTCTTAAAAGGAATTTTGGTTCTTGTTTAAACAATGGGTAGGAACACCACAACCTTTTCACATATGACAGAAACTAGAGTCAGAACGTTTTATAATTCCAAAATTTTGAGAAGGTTGACTGTGCAATAACATGGCAAGTCTGTCAGTTGTATTCAGTCGTGGACTTTACCTCACCAACACTTGATGAAATTAGAAAGTTTTCGCTGGTGGTAGGCAAAAGATCCTCAGTTGATCGTGTATAAAAACGTCGCCTTATGACGGATGACCGAAGGACTACTTTATAACCAAATATGGGCTGTGGCATGGATTTTAGATCTACATTTGACAACAGATGGTGGAAGAGAGAAAGGTTAGGTCAAGATGTATCAAAAACATAAATATTCACAAGATAGCAACGGAAACGACAGCAATCAAATGCATGTTTTTTATTGTTTGTGATGGTTGCAGCTAAACAATGAAAAAACAGGCTACAAGACAGCGTTATTAATATGTAGAAGAAATAATCTAATAACAACAGATGTTATGTTTGAAGTTTCTGCTAAATCCGCACTGCTCACTATCTGCGGGATTACTGGGTGTGGGGAAAACTGTCTTCTACTTGAATTGTTACAAACAATATACAGGTTTCATTACGAGCACATTGTTATTTCTGCACAACCATTAAGCACAACCCCAAGGTTTTCCCCCCCCCCCCCCCCCCCCCACTTACAAAAAAGAAGTTTATTTGGACGACTAGAATATATTTTTTAGTGGATCCTACGACAAATTGAGCGTCTGTTTTGAATATTAACTGAACTAGTTGAGGAACTGAAACCCGTTTTATTATGAGAACTGTTCGCTGAACAAGACATTGTTAAAAAAAGAAAAGTTCTGTCAAAGCTAGCCTTAGTGGCCGCCACGCCTTAGTTTCTGTGTGGCTCTTAACACACAAATAACAATTCTGTCTTAAAAGACCTTCGAGCGCAGTTAAATCGGTCGTATTTATTTACAATAAGGACCCAAAGAATAGTTTTGAAGAATGTTAAGTTAAAATTAAAATAAGGGACCAGATGAGCTAAAAAAATAAAAGAGCAGTTAGAAATATCTAAGCACGCTAAGCTATGCTTACGACTGGCCCCCAGTCAATACGTTTGTTTATTTTAATTTTAATATTAAAAAAATTTCTCAAGGCAGATTCCAAAAGCGCAGCTAGCTCCCAAAAGCGTTGAGTAGAACTACAAGACCTAGCAGACAGAGCAGAGTTTGACTGAATCGGTGTATAGGAAATGTTTTAATTTGATTTGAATCACAAGATGAATGGTGTTTAACAAACTAACAAGAAATTAGAACAAAAAACGACAGGCAATAAAACCTAAACTATAACATAATAAGAAATCAAGAAACCACTATTACGGCAAATATATACAGGTTTTATAGACAAAAACAATAACAGGGTCCTTGCGTCCTGAAATTAACTGGGATTTAAATTGACTTGCGAAGCCCCAATGTATACTTTATAAAAAACACCACTTTAGAAAGGCATTGAATGCGGGGGCCCCTTGCTACAGTCTTGTTCCAGGATACCAACAGAAAAAAGCAGACTTGTAAATAGATACATAGAAGCGTGAATATGGCTGAGGCATGAAAGAAGTCCTAGTTGAAGTGGCGGATACACAGTAACCCCTAGAATTTATCCCAAAACCACCCAATGCCCAACACTGCTACTTTCTGAGTTTTGTTTTATTAATTCGCCTGGGAGTCCTAAATCAATTTGCCAGAACAATGTGTGTCAAGGGATTACAATAGCTCTGAAAACCTTGGTTGGCCTCTTAGGCTTGTTATTGCTATTACTAAAAACGGGATGATATTAACCTTTCTTATCACTGACAAGGTTAATGTGAATGTTGACAAAACCAAAAAACAGTACTCGAATTATGTTCATTAAGTATGTTGATTTTATTGGGTTTTACTATGTGGCAAAGTGCTACCAAAGATTAATTAGAACATTTTTATAAATTAAGTTGATTAAAAATGAGATCAAACATTTTAGGTTTGAGCAAATAACGGACCTTCAAAAGGTAATAGAAAGTGACATGATAAGGATAGGGCTTACTAGAAAGAAATAAGCTAAAAGCTTTAATACTCTTTCTTATGTCATTACTGGCTCATCAGCTTAGCTAGCGGTATGTGCTGTCGAGTGTTGCTCTTTTACTACTGGGGCTGGTAGCGCCAGTCCTTTTAGGCATTAGGAGTCATGGGTTGGGTTTTAGGCGCCATGTCTAAATGATTGTAAGTGCGGCTTAAAAAAAAAAAAACACTCCTAAATAACAAAACACTACTGCCATTGTAGCCCTATCACAACTAAAACTTTGTTCAATAAGATTAAGAATAAGCAAATCATTACAGGCTTAAAACATACAACGAAAATTCATAAGCTTATGGCTGATGTGAAGATTACGATGGCAAAAAATGAACTTCAAAAAATTGAGAAAGACTTTTACTTTCACAACAGGTAGACACTGATGCAAGTAAACAGAACATTGAAAACAAAAACATGATTCATTAAACCAAATAGACCAAAAAATAAGTTTAACAAAAAATAGTTTAAGCAAAAAATAATACTATTTTTTTTGTAACTCACTGTGTATGGCGTCTTACAACTTGCAGCTCTTTCCCGAACAAACGATCTTTTAGTGGCATGCTTTTTTTAGAAGAGAAAGTCTCTCTTAATAATACACTGGAGGGGGTTGTTATCAGGATTCTTTCAACTTCATATACATCTACGCTCCATATGGTGTCAGTGTCCTAATTCTAAACATCGTCCTCTGCCAACCTCCAGGAGCAAACAGGTATCATAACTTTTATTGTCCTAAACGCACTAGAGTTTTATGATTCCCCTGCACATCTTCAGTAATGCTTTTTTTAAATTTGATCCGTTTACTGGTTAAGGCCGTTGCTTAAATTCTTCATTGTTCATGAACGTACTACTGCTGCAATCTCCTACCATTCTGTGTTTGCGTTCTCTATCCATAATTTCTCTGTGATATTGATAGGTAAACAGACGTGCAGCTAGATTCTATAAAGTTTTCTACTAGGGCCCTGTGATTGGAACGATGGTTTGCCTGGTATCCGCTCTCTTACTGTAACTATGTATTAAGAAAACATCTTGGTGTTCAGAACCATTAAATCTTTTCCATCATTAACTTGAATCATCCTAGATACTTATGGTCCTCACATGAATATTTGTTGAAAGCCCACAGCCTACAGCAGGTTTTGACTTTATCCTTAAAGGTTCAGCGTCATTGTATCTTGAAGCCATGCAACAACAGTCAAGCAACTTATACTTTTTTCCTTCAAATTTTATCAGGTGGAAGACACAACACGTCCATCTGGTTGGTGTCATTTGGAACTGATTTACCAAAGCTAGCCTTAATTATTCTTTTTGTGGGCAGGGCATATATATTTGCCAAATTGCCGGTTTTGAAAGTCAGTCTTTCGCATCTGAGTCAGACACTCTATCAGGCTTTACGTATTTGTTCAATCAGCATTCTTTCTTTCCAATACCCTTTATAGGAAGAAAAAATATTTTGGGTACTTCTTAATTCCATATTTGAAATGCTTTTTATTTATCAACAAGAAAGTGATCAACAATATATACTGAGGTACAATGCCAACTGCAATAAAAACTATCTCTGCACTTCGGGTTCCTCAGCTGTTCATTAAAATTAGATCAGTTCTGCGGTGCGGATGTTAGAATCTTCTTCCTTGTCACTAAGTAATACTCATTTCATTGCGCATCAACGTCTGTAAATTAAGTGACTCTGCATTCCCTGTTCTCTACTTTTTATTATATATCAAGGTGAGCAATTCGCCTTATCTCAAAGCGTCTTCTTTGCTTTAGCTAATTCTTCATTGTACCCCTCCCCCTTATTATGACGTTCTCTCTCTTCATCTTCGAACTCATTCTAAACGTTATAATTGCTTGCCGGAGAGGCTAAAGCATTTACAATAATCCTCCACCAACAGAATACAATCCAGACATCGTTTTTATAAATTATTTCTTATAATTAATCTTTCAATGTAATTAAATTTCTGGGATAACCCCTGTGTAACAAGAAATTCCTTCCCTTTGATGCAATCCCCCACAGTAATTACAACTATAACCATAACAACGATCCTCTATTCCTAACTCCTATGACAGCTGCCTTGCTTCTAACATGTTTTTGGTAGACACCGCTATAGCCTATACTGAAGACCACTAATTAAAGCATGAGTGTAAATCGTATTGATAATCTTTTTTTTTCCACCTCAACTTTTTATAAACTAAAAAAATAATTAAAATAATCATAATACGAAAGTCTGTCTAATGTGCTTATTAATCAGATATAACTTTGTTTTGTTAACGCCTAAAAAATAAGTTGGCAACTATTATGGGCGAATCTCTATCTTTTTCCATGTTGGTGTTTTATCCTAACAAACATTTTGCATGGTTGAATAAACTATAACACCAACAATAGGCACTGCATAAGTAACTAACGTATACACATGGTTTTAAAAGTATTATATTATTGTTTCTATTGTTTTAAAAATGCTTGTGACGAACAAGTTAAAGTGTGAGAGCAAGCAACTACTTCGTAGTCTACTCAGCAGACAACTACCATAAAGAAAGATTATACGCTCTAGCTGCGTGGGGAAAAACTATACATAATTTACGCACTGAACTAAGTGTCGAACAGATTCAGCAATTGTCAACATCGACTTGAGAAGTACTACGCTAGTAACGAAGCGCATTTAGGGTCAAAAATGTTTAGATCATGGCAGACAATGATAAGTCTATATGCTTTAGTTAGTAAGTAAGATGGCGCCAGTTGATTCAGAAGAAGATTTAAAATATGACTTATCACAAGATCCGGTTTTAAACAAGTCCCTTAGAAACTCTTGCATGTGACATGTATTACAGATTTGGGACTATGTTATGTCCATTCATCATGGGGTTAATTACTTTTAATCATATTAATTTTGATCAAATTAAATTTAATCGCAATAAAAAAAAAAGAGCGAGAAGACGCCACAGGAGCAGAATGTACCACAAATGAGTGCTCCACAAGTGAGTGCTCCACAAGTGAATGTACCACAGGTGAGTAGTGTTACAAAGCCTAAAAATCCTGGGCGTGTTGTGGCTGGCCATAGACTAGTTGAATGGCACAGACTGAGAAAAGCAAACCAATCAGCAAAACAAAAATTGTTAGATAGTAATACAACATCGCCGCCACCAACAACAGCACCAACAACAGCCCAATTAACAACACAATCACAATCACAATCAAACAATAAGATGTATCATTATGTATTGGGAGCTGCTGTTGTTGGTGGGTTTTTAGCATACAAATACCTAACACCATACCTAACAACAAAGTCACAAGCCCCCACAGTAAAAGAAGAAGAACCAGCTTCTGCAAAAAAAGTGCAACCTCCTGCTGTAGACCCATTTTCTATGGAATAGTTTTTAAGAACTAGATAAAGTACTAGTTAAGAACTAGATAAGTACAAAATAATTAAGTTAGTTATAGAATATTACTTTTAAGTTAAGTGCAAGTAAATTACAAGTTAAGTGTAAGTAAATTATAAGTTATAGAAAGTACTAGTTAGGTTCTTAAGTTAAGTACTAGTTTAGGTTCGTAAGTTAAGTTCTTGTTAAGTTCTTAAGTAAGTACTAGTTCCCTCCGGGGGTTGCGACCTTGTCGTGGTCGGAGGGTTTGCGTGGTCCAGTGATCCCTTAGGCTTTGCTGGCGGGGGCATCAATACTTGGAGATAGGCTGTTTTTTTCACACTGCTTCTAGGCCTGAGAGGTGCAGTTGCTGTTTGGCCTAAGCGTAACGTGGTAAAGAGTTGATGCCCCTGGTAGGGCTTCCCATGTCAGATAGGCTAAGGGTGAGGATCCTGACTAAGAGTAACCCGCCTTTCTCCTTTCTTGTTTTCTGCCTCCCTTATTTGGCCCTTTTCTATCTTCGTCTCCCCTTCAAGTCTTCTTTTCCACACTCCTTTTCTCTCTGTGGTCTCCTTAAGATCCGCCGCGTTTGCCGTGCGGTGCGACCTGTGTCGGAGGGGAATGAGATCCTGGTGATTGAGAGGCCAGCGCTCTCAACACATCACTTTGGCTCGGACCTCTCCTAGACAGGGAGTACACTTTGGCCCGGGTGTACTAATCGGCTCCCCTTCTTGGGGTTGGTCAAGACGGGCAGTTCCCCAGCTGGCCAAGTAAACCCTGCAGTGCTCAGCTCTCTGTTCCCGGGAGTTGAGCATGATCGGGGGGATAGGGTTGGTTGCTTCTGCTTGTCGTATGTCTCTCCCGAAGCCTGGAAGGGGTCAAGACATTGATTTCTTGGCCCTGGCCCCTTAGTTGGACTCCAAGGGGGTGGGTAAGGAGGATGAAACACAACTTCATCAAAAAAGGCTTATTCAAATTCATTT
>JAFLJL010001788.1:30000-31426 GCA_018398815.1 Conus ventricosus | reverse complement strand
ATAAAAAAGTAATATAATAATAATAAAAAAAATTTAAGATAAAAGCAAAAATAAGAGTTTATGTGTGGGGTGAATAGGGGGAGATAAGGTAGTATGGGGTGTGTGTGTAGTGGGGGGATATATTGGGTGGAGATGAAGTGGGGTTGGTACATGTTACTTTAATTTGTTGATGCTATGAGGTGAAGGGAAAAGGGATGGGTTTACGTACTAACTGGGGGAGGGGGAGGGGCAACATATTCAAAACCTATACACAATACATATAGAAATCCTTGTCAATGCACCATTCCTAGCAAGCCCCCCCCCCCCTCCTCCCCCCCCCTCCCCTGTGCGTGTCCCCAAAAGGATGAAAAAAATCTGCAGGCCACGTGCCGCACGGCAGAGCTCAGGCGCCCACACGCCACACCATATAAAACCTGTAGCGTGCCCAAATTGTACACCCTGACGAGAGCGCCGGCTCGAAACATTTGTTGGTTTTTATTTCTTCCATTTAAAATCCTATTTTAAAACTGGTATGTCGCTCCCTATATGGTCGAGCACTTTTAAAATTCTGAGTGGCTTTTTAGCTCTGAAATCTTTCCCTCCACACCAAGAAAACATTACTACACAGCAGAAATGAAACCTGGATCAGGAAAACCAACAGAAACTCAACATTCGACGTAACCATGGGTTCATATGATGGTGCAGAAACATGTGAACTGGTCGGACTATTCATGCTGTCCAACATCAAGAAAAAAACCGGAAAACAAGTCGGACTGTACAGAGACGATGGCCTTGCTGCACTAACAAACAACCCAAGAACCATCGAAAACAAGAAGAAAGAACTATGCAAAATCTTCCAAAACCACAACTTAAAGATCACCATTGAAGCAAACAAAAAGGTAGTGAACTACTTAGACATAACACTGGATCTCAACAACCATATATAATAAACCATACAAGAAACCCAACGATACACCCTTTATGTACACACCAAAAGTAAACCATCCACCATCTGTATTAAAGACCATACCCCATGCATAAACAAGGGGACTATCAAACCTGTCATGCAATGAGAGAGTGTTCAACAATGCAGCAGTGGAATACCAGGAGGCACTACAAACAAGTGGATACAATTACAAATTACAATACAACCCGGACAACAACACAAATAAAGGCAAGAAAATAGGAAAAGAAAAATCATATGGTACAACCCCCCATACGACGGGAAACTCAAAAACAAACATAGGGAAAGAATTCTTCAAAATCCTAGCAACTTCATTTCCAAAAGAGCACAAACTGTCCAAAATATTTAACAAAAACACTGTCAAACTATCGTACTCATGTATGCCCAACCTAAAAAACCTGATTGACGCATCCAACAAAATGAAAATCAACACAGCAAAGAAGGGTGAAGAAAGGAAATCTTGCAATTGCACCAGAAAGGAAC
>JAFLJL010001788.1:0-17500 GCA_018398815.1 Conus ventricosus | reverse complement strand
GAATGCGTATATTATTTGGGAAACAAGCAATAGAATGCGTATACTATTTGGGAAACAAACAATAGAATGCGTATATTATTTGGGGAACAAGCAACAGAGTGTTTATATTATTTGGGAAACAAGCAAGAGAATGCGTACATTATTTGGGAATTACGCAAGAGAATGCGTACATTACTTGGGAATTAGGCAAGAGAATGCGTACATTATTTGGGAATAAAGCAAGAGAGAATGCGTACATTATTTGGAAATTAAGCAACAAACATGTAACAAGCAAACAAATAACTCGCATGCTTTTATGGTGAAATTTGTACAATTTATTTTCAGTTATCAATGTTCCTAATCGTCAGTACTGTCTGCCTCTCTCTCTCTCTCTCTCTCTCTCTCTCTCTTTTCTCTCTCTCTCTCTCTCTCTCTCTCTCTCTCTCTTCTCTCTCTCTCTCTCTGGGGGGGGGGGGGGGTCAAAGGTGATCTTTGGACTGACGGTTGTGTGCTGTTGAGCTCCGTGTTCTTTTCTCAAATTAAGTATCTTGCAGTCTTTCTTCAAGTTAGAAATCTTGAGTGCTGTTAGATCGTGCATCATGCCTGCCTCTCCTTTATTGTTTAGAGCGGTGTGTGGAGGATTCCTTCCAGTGCATATAAATTTTATATCCAAACAGGCAAAATTTAAGGCCGCCATGTTTGTGAAAGTGTTGACCCTGCGAAACAGGAGTGACGGTGTTGTGACAGGTGTGCTCCTCTTTCTTTTGTACATGGGCAATTTGATTCATCAGTGTGGTGACATCGAGTTGAATCCCGGACCTCCTAAACTGGATAATCAGAGACAAACAAGGATGACAAGTGGTGGTCAACGAAGACAAAGTACAGAAAAAACAACAGGTGAGAAACTGACAGCCGGAGATCCTTCACTGAATGATATTGTTTCCATGTTATCAGACTTGAACACAAAATTTGACGACAAATTTGATGACATGAAAAAGGATTTGGCAGAACTGAAAGCGTCATATTCCGATTTAAAGCAAGAACTTCGTGACATAAAGAATGCTACTGACAACCTAAGAACAGAAAACGAACTTTTGAAAGAAGAAAACGAGACCTTAAAGCAGAAGATAGACAATCTGGAGAAAAAGACAGACGATTTAGAAGGTCGTTCAAAAAGGAATAACTTGATTATCTATGGTATTCCTAGGAGAGAAAAGAAACCTGGCAAAACTGTGAGGATCTGATCACCGACATGATAACGGACAAATTAGAATTATCAGATACGATCTCTTTTGACAGGGTACATAGGTTGAACGCAAGTGATAAATCGCCAATTGTTGCAAGATGTACATTCTACAAAGATAAAGAGAAAATTCTCAAAGAAAAGCGAAAATTAAAAGGATCTGATATTTTCATAGGCGAAGATTTCTCCTGGAGAGTCAGGGAAACAAGGAGGAAATTAACGCCTTTCCTTAAGTCAGCCAGAGAGCAAGGTAAGAGAGCCACCATGGTTTTCGATCACTTAGTGATTGAAGGAAAGAAATATGTACTGGACACTGATGAGAGACTGAAATTGTCCACCTAGGATTTCGGCCGGGCCCTGTGTAACCAGCGCAATCTCTAACCTAGCAGATTATTTTACAACAGAGAATCCGTTTAAGGTGACACCGGCTACAACTTGTTCACGGACTGGAAATAGGCCATCCAGCCAACCTGTTTTGTGTGACAGTGAAGTAGTTCGTGCGGAGGGGAAGGGTGGGGTGTGTGCTGATCTTGCCGGTGACAGTCCAACATGTGTGTTGTCAAATGAGCACGTGAGACACGCAGCAGAGAGTAAAACCATTTCATCTCGTGTCCAGCATGTCACTTTTTTCTCCGTGTTTATGACACAAGCGTGTGACGCTCGTGACACAATTCGCATGAATGAGAAAGCGAGTGTGATTGATTGTAAAGATGAAGGTTTTGAAAATGATGCCATGGTGTCAGAAGAAAACACAGTTTCTCTTTTTTGTTCAACCATTGCTTCTAATGCATGTAAAATGTTTTGATGAAGGATGACTATTTGATGACAAAGGAAGATTATGGGAAATACTCAGTCGATGACGATGTTATGTATATGCCTGTAGATAATATGTCCAACACTGCATGTGAGAAAGATGTTCAGAGGGCATTAGATATTGTAGGCAGAGGGCGAGAGTGTGCTGAAGATAGGATAATGGAGAGGCTGGGGTGTAGTGATGACATGATAAGGAAAGGAAATGGGAAGAGAAAGGAAAAGACGGGGGGGGGGGGGGGGGGGGGGAGTGGGAGTAGTAGGAATGTCATGACAAGGGAAGGGAGAGGGGAGTAATGACTATTTGGCATGTGAAATTGAAGAAGAGGATAACAATAATCAACTGGATGAAAATGGAGCTGATATAGATGATACGTTTAGTTCTGCGAATTCTGTAAATATGGGTACATGTTTGGATAAAATGTCTTTTCTTCACTGGAATGTGTGTGGATTGCTTTCAAAACTTGAGGATGTAGATTGTGTTGAGTTCATTTCTTCATTCGATTTTGTATGTCTTGTAGAAACTTTTCTTGAAAAGTTTGAGTCTTGTTTGTTTAAAGATCATGCGTTATTTGTAAAACCAGCTGTTAAGCTGTCACGACATGGGAGGTGTTCGGGAGGCATTGTCTGTCTTGTACGTAAACCTCTAGTTCCCCACATACGCTATATTGATGATGATAGGGATCTTTGTATGTATTTTGTATTAGATAAAGAATTCTTTCAGTTTTATAAAAACATTCTGTTTGTTTGCACATATGTACCTCCTGAACATTCACCATATTATTCTACATGCGACTGTGATAATGGGATTAGTATACTTGAAGAAAGTCTTGTTGACAAGATGTTTTTGTTTGATAATGCTCATATAATACTGTGTGGTGATTTGAATGCAAGAACTTCCGATTGTTCCCTGATTACTTTGATGAAAGCAGATTGCATGACAATTATACAAAACATTCTTTAGACCCGAAGAAAAGAATGTCCCATGATACAGTAATGAATTCTTACGGTAAAAAATTGCTGGACCTCAGTACGGCTTTGGGACTATGTATTTTAAATGGTTTATGTCATGGTGATGAAAATGGTCAGTATACATATATAGCCGATCAAGGGTGCAGTGTGAATGATTATTTCTTAACTTCCACATCTTTCTTTGATAGCGCGTGCGAGTTTATGACTCTAAGTGTCCTTGACAGATTAGAATCAGATCATTTGCCTCTTTTGTTGTGCTTTAATAATCAAACACGAATCACTTCCATCAGGAATTCTGTGAATAAGAGTGAAGACATGTTCATTGATAAATATATACTCGTCCGCAAAAGTTAAGGGCCAACCCTTGTTTTCAGAAGCTGCAGATAGATATATTGTACACGAGCACAACGACGTTGAAAATGACGCATGGAGGGCTACGCGGCAACTTTACTTATTGCTGCACGTGCCCAAACCTGTTTTGCAGACATTGCAGTTATGCAAATGTGTTTTGAGCGGCGCAGAAAACGATGCAAATGCACGTGAATGTAATGAAAGTTCAGTCGTTGTCAGCTGACGAAGCAGTGCCGCGGCAGGTGTCTGGCAAATTGCACGTGCAAGCCATGTCCCTAGTGAACACTGCTCCGCCAAAGGTACACGGTTAGGGGTATTTAAGGGCTGCAACCAGGGGTCTCAATAACCATGCCTCCAAGACAGAGACTATCAACACTTGATCGTGGACGGGCGCTGGGCTGGCTTCAGGATGGAACTTCCGGCCGAGAAGTCGCCAGACGGCTTGGAGTGAGCCACTCCGTTATTCAACGCCTGGCTGAACGCTTCCAAGCCACGGGTAGTACCGATGAACGGGCCCTCTCCGGACGCCCAAGAACAACGAACCATCGCGACGACCGTTACCTTCAGGTGATGGCGCTGCGTGACAGAACCATCACTGCCAGGACCCTCCGTAGCAACCTGAGGACGGCTACCCACATTAACATCTCCCAGGACACTGTTAGGCGACGCCTGCACGAGGTAAACCTCCACTCAAGGGTCCCTGCCATTCGTATACCGCTGACACCACGTCATCGTCAAACTCGGATGGCGTTCTCACGCAACCACCAGCGCTGGAACAGGCAGCAGTGGGGCAGAGTCCTGTTCACAGACGAGTCTCGTTTCACTTTGTCGAACAGTGATGCCCGGAGGCGCGTTTGGCGACGTGTAGGCGAGCGATTCGTCCATGCTTGCGTCCAAGAGCACGACCGGTATGGAGGGGGGTCCGTGATGGTGTGGGGAGGCTTTCATCTCCATGGGAGGACTCCTCTTTACCTCATTCGAGGCAACCTGACCGGCGTGAGGTACAGGGATGAGATTGTCGGGCCAATCATCGTCCCCACTCTGCGGGCCATGGGACGTGGCTCCCTTCTACAGGACGACAACGCCACCCCTCACCGTGCTTTGGTGGTGAGGGACTTCCTGCAGCGTGCGCAAGTTGTCCGCATGGACTGGCCAGCCCGATCCCCAGACCTGGCTCCATTGAAAACCTGTGGGACATTCTTGGATGCCGTGTAGTGGACAATCACCCCAGCCCGTAGATGGTGCGCAGCTCTTCCACTTCCTGCAGCAGGAGTGGCTCGCCATCCCGCAACAGATGCTGCACAACCTTGTCCACTCGATGCGGCGACGGCTGGGGGACTGTCTGGCAGCAAATGGTGGCCACACCCGTTATTGAACATGAACAAAATGACCTGACTTTTCTTGCAATTTTTCAGAAGGGGGGTGTTGTGTTTTTGACGGATGTAAATCCAATGGATTTTGACTTGTCAATGAATTTTGTGCATAAATCGATGGATTAAATGTTGCATTAAATCATTCTATGAGTTGCGGGTGTTTTTTGGATTTTGTTTGCTTGGGAGACAGGAATGTTTTTCCGGCCCTTAACTTTTGCGGAGTAGAAGTTGCCACAGACTTAATCAATGTTGATGTTAACAGAGCAATAGATATGTTTAACCACCAGATTATTAAAGACCAGGCAGGACATATGGAGAAAACGAATGCCGATACATAAACAGTCAAGCAAAGGATGGTTTGACCATGAATGCAAATCAAACAAACGAAAAGTGAAAAGACCTCATAGATTGTTTAAGCGTTCACTGGATAAAAATGACCGAATTAGATTTTGTATAGCTAGAAGAGAATATAAAAACATGATTATGAGGAAGAAGGAGGAACGAAATGAATCAATGTTAAAAGAACTGCTTGATTCTGTTAAATGCCAGAAGATATTTTGGGAAACGGTTAAGAAATTCTCTCGTAAAGAAACACAGCCACAAAACAGCATATCCATTGATCAGTGGTTTGGTCATTTTAAGATATTGTTAGATAGAGAAACACATGATTTTCCAGATTATGATACAGTAGATGATGGTGATGAGATATATGACAGGCCAATATCCAGGGACGAGGTAATGATAGCAGTTAGAAAGCTGAAGAATGGTAAATCGGCTGGACCTGATAATTTAATCGGAGAGTTCTTTAAGAACGCAGGAGAGCCAGTGTTAATGTTTTTAGTGAAATTATTTAACCATTTATTCAATAATGGAATCTATCCAGATGACTGGACTGAGTCAACTATTATACCACTTTTTAAGAAAGGCGAAGTCAATAATATGAACAACTACATAGGTATATCATTGTGTAATATAAGTAGTAAGTTATATAGCTCAATAATCAACAGCAGATTACAAGAGTGGGTAATTTTAAATAACATAACTGGGGAACATCAAGCAGGGTTTAAGAAGGACTACTGTACGACAGACCATATATTTATATTGCTAGCTGCCATTCAGAAACAGTTTGCAAAGAATCAAAAGTTGTATGTTGCATTTGTAGATTTTGAGAAAGCTTTCGACTCCATTTCTAGAAATTTGTTATGGCCTGTGTTGCTAAAAAATAGTGTCAGTGGTAAATTATATAGATGCATTAAGAGTATGTATAGAGATGTAAAGGCTAGGATTAGAAGTGGGGGTAAATTATCAGATGTTGTGAATTGCACAAGGGGAGTAAAGCAAGGTGATGTTTGCAGCCCGATTCTCTTTTCGTTGTTCGTCAACGAACTTGCACTAGAAATTATAGAAAATGGCAAACATGGTGTGTCCTTTGATTTGATAGAATTGTTCATATTACTTTTTGCGCATGATATTATCTTGTTATCAATATCAGTTGTTGGCCTACAAAGACAGTTGAATAGTTTGTATGCAGCTGCAATGAGACTGGAGCTAAAAGTGAATATGGAGAAAACAATATCATTGTTTTTGGCAAGGGTGGATATCTGGCTAGACATGAACACTGGATGTATGGAAATGAGCCAGTAAAAGTAGTAAACGTATATGAGTATCTGGGTATATTCTTTTCAACCAGGCTGAGTTTTACCTATGCATGTAGAGATATAGTTAACAGAGCAAAAAGAGCTGTTCTAATTATACTTAAGGTAATGTTATAACTTGACTGTAGTTCGTTTAATATATTTTAAAAGTTATTTGATTCACAAGTTCAATCAATTTTACAATATGGGGCTGAAATATGGGCTTTCGAAAGTAGCAATGTTATTGAAAAGCTGCATTTGTTTGCCATGAAACGCTTTTTGAGCGTCGACAGTCGCACTCCTAATGATTTGGTATATGGAGAAATTGGGAGATATTCTATCTATTTAAACTCATACGTTAAATGCATCAGTTACTGGCTAAAATTGACAAGGATGGAAAATTACAAGTTACAATTTAAAGCGTATAAAGTGTTACATGATCTTGATATTAATGGAAAGAAGACGTGGGCCACAAATGTTCGTAAGTGCCTATATTCTAATGGTTTTGCTTTTGTATGGGATAACCAAGGTGTCGAAAATATTGCAGCCTTTATTAAATGCTTTAAACAAAGGATCATTGATTGTAGGTGGCAAGACTGGCATAGTCACATGCACACCAGCGACCGATTTGCTGAATATAGGGCATTTAAGACAACACATCTTGTGGAACCGTATGTTGACATTGCTATAAATAGATATGTTAATAGTGCTCTAACAAAACTAAGATTTGGTGTGTCAGATGTAGCCAGCCAGCGATTTAGATACAGTGGAAAAGCAGATGAAGTTATGTGTCGCTTGTGTCATGTTTCTAAGGAAGATGCCATTCATATTATTCTGTGTTGCCCTGTTCTTCATGATTTGAGGATAAGGTATATTCAGCCCAAGTTTTATAATGACCCATGTCAGTTCAGGTTTAATTTACTTATGGCATGTAGAAATGAATGTGTATTATCTAATGTAGCACTGTTCACTTATAAAGCTTTAAAACGTTTGTGTATTGCTTCAACATAAAAAAGTGCTATTGATGGACCACAGACCAATGACATTTTTTTCTTCTGTTTTGCTTTGTTATGCTTTACTTTATTTTTGTTTAGTACATGACAAATGCTTTATGACCAGTGTCTAAATTCCATGTTATGTATATATATATTATATATATATATATATATATATATATATATATATATATATATGTATATATATATATATATATATATATATATATATATATATATATATATATATATATATTGAATTTTAAACAAAGCTTGCTTTATGTCTTAGATTGAAGAAATAGGGGGAGAGACGCATTCATATCTGCAGTGGTAGATGATTCTGCCTAACTAACAGTATGTGCTTGAGTGGGTGAATGGGAAAAATAAAATAAATGCTTCTCGAAATGAGCCTTCAGCAAGCTTATATTCTCCAAGGGGGAGACATCCTCCAATAGGGAGGGAAACTCACTAACATATAACTCCTGGTCATATACCGATATTTCGAAACTTGGTTGTTTCTCCTCAGTGACCGCGGAAAGTGGTAATTTGACTCCTCTGCCTTTTCAGTTTTAAGAAAAATGCAATCCCAGAAAAGGCTGGTGTGCAATACCGTAGTGTGTTTGTTGAGTTTTCAAAAAACCAACCAAAGGTGCCATCTAAGAAGCAAAAGAAAATCATGAAAGAGCAAAACAAACTACATTTTCTTGTGAAAAGTAGAAAAATATAAAAGATATCCTCTAAGACACAAGCGCTGAGGGCCAGTTCTTGGAATGAATCCGCAAGGGACTAAAATACAACAAACTAATAAATTCCAAGGATAAGTACCGAGCACCGTTGCAGCAACTCACAGAGCAGCTTGGCGTTGCAATGACTGCAAGAAATATTGAATTTTAAACAGTTATATGTTAGTGAGTTTCCCTCCCTATTGGAGGATGTCTCCCCCTTGGAGAATATAAGCTTGCTGAAGGCTCATTTCGAGAAGCATTTATTTTATTTTTCCCCATTCACCCACTCAAGCACATACTGTTAGTCAGGCAGAATCATCTACCACTGCAGATATGAATGCGTCTCTCCCCCTATTTCTTCAATCTAAGACATAAGAGCAAGCTTTGTTTAAAATTCAATATTTCTTGCAGTCATTGCAACGCCAAGCTGCTCTGTGAGTTGCTGCAACGGTGCTCGGTACTTATCCTTGGAATTTATTAGTTTGTTGTATATATATATATATATATATATATATATATATTATATATATATATATATATATATATATATATATATATATATATATATATATATTATATGAGTCGGTGAACGACCATCCCCTTCAGGTAGGGGCCTAGGCCTAAAATCTGAATAAACATTCGCATTCGCATTTTCTCTCTCTCTCTCTCTCTCTCTCTCTCTCTCTCTCTCTCTCTCTCTCTCTCTTCTCTCTCTCTCTCTCTCTCTCTCTCTCTCTCTCTCATCACCATCATCATCATTGTAAGAGAAGAGACAGGGTTGCACTCTCCCCCTTGTCCCCGCTAAGTACCACATCACCAACATAGGATGCACCATCTAGGACTACAGAGCCGTCGTCCATGTTGCGAGAGAGAAGAGAGAGAGAGAGAGAGAGAGAGAGAGAGGAGAGAGATGAGAGAGAGAGAGAGGAGAGAGAGAGGAGAGAGAGAAGAGAGAGAGAGAGAGAGACCATACAGAACACACGGAAGGTTTAAATCAATGTATTTGTTACGCAAGGTGCGCGGTGCGTGTGTTTTACTGTCTGATTCTCTCACTGAAGATGCTTGGATGCGTGTACGAGTTTTCCTTACACACACCCACACCAAACAAAGATAGCCAGGCAACAAGTTAAGTTTCCACTATTTTTCTTTGCTGCCTGAACCATCAATTCAAACAAATACATAATACAAAATGGTACGGATGCGTTAGTGCGTGTGTCTGTTTGTTTGACTCACAGAATTTCGGATGCGTGTATGATTTTTTAATTCACACCCACACACACATTCCAAACATGGAGAGCCAGGCAACAAGTCAACGTTTTCTTTTTGTTATGCTGCCCGAGCCATCAAAACATAAATACACAAAAACACAGCAATATACAACAATAGAAATAGAGCTTACGCCGTAAACGCTAGGCGTACAACACATAAATATATATGTTATCTATTTCTTTTCTTTCTTTTGGCCACGTTCGGCTCAACACGACAGTCCAGAGACGTCGCAAGTCTCCGGTGAAGAATACTTTAGAAGAAGTCCTCACCTGGGACTCACACAGTCAGGAGGAGCAGCTCGCAGAGTCCACACAGAAACCGAAGCGACGGCTCTGTCCACAACAGATCGAAAATCGATACAAAAACGACATGTACCATCTTTTTTTCCTGACTAACACAACTGGGGAGGCATAGGGACTATTGGAAGGCTCAGTGATACCGAGTTCCAACATGATGCCAACTTCTCTTTCAACAACCTCTCTGGCAGAGGAGGGGATGCCATAACACCTTTTCCTGACTGGAACGTCTGTTGTAAGTGAAATCTCTAGTAGCACGTCACTGAGAAGGAACCTGGTTTCGGAGTTAGAATATCCTGAAAATCCTCATATCCTCCAAGATTGTATGCATCTCCTTAGCATTACTGTCAGACAAAGTGCAATCAAATTGTACTGCATGAATATCTTCATCTGGAATAGAACATGCCACGGGACAGCTAAGGTAGAAATAGGTAGCACGTCATCACAGTCTTGGACAACACCGACTGTGTACGCAACCTCAGGAACATGAGAATCTGAGAGGGGTTCAAAAAGGAACAACTCCTGGAGAACACACCAAAGAAATTTCCTTTTGGCCACAACTCAGAGGCGCTATGTCTGACCATGGTACTGAATGTCCCTGCGAGGTGATTGTTGGCATAACCTGAGAAACCGACATATCAGGACGGCGAGAACCAAAATGACCTGACAGAATGAGATCGTGTGCTACAGACAGCATTGACAGAGGTCAATGGGAACAACAACCTGATCAAAAGGACTGTCGTTTTGGATGAAATTTCTGTACCAGACACCGTCTGACAAATAGTAATAGAAGGTGGTTGTACCTGACTGCTTTACCTGACGAGAAGATGCCAACTGAAAACATGACTTTAAAGACACATCATCCCTTCGTTTCTGAATCAGATCAGAGCGTGACATGTTCAGATCATCAGGGATCTGACACAAAGGCTTCTTGTCCACGACATGTTCAGCTCTAGCCCTTGTAACGGCAGCCAAAGAGGAGGGTTCGTCAGTCACATCACTGGATTCGCTGCTTTCACAAACACAAGGAACGTTACCCACAATGAGATCTGCGACAGGACTTTCTAGGACACAACAGATTAGACTGCCCTCAAAGTAGGGACAGTTCACAGAAACTGTAGCCAGTGGGAATTCATCCATACGTCCACGAAAGAAACACATTTAACTGTAGTACCTAACATCTGGCTATCAGAAACCAATCTCTTGCGAACACCACAGATGGTAGCACCAGTATCGCGTAGTACAGAACTCACAGTGCCATTGACTGAACCAGACTCCAAGTGTAATTTCCCTGTGAATTCTCCCGCAGCTAAACAAGCGAAAGGAGTACGAATAACAGAAAAAGCCGCAGTAGAGTGTTTGTCAGCTGACTTGACGACGACAGCCGAATTGCCAACCACAAAAGGACACCTATCCGGGTGGCTAAGAGTGCAAACTTTGCAAGGGAGAGAACGGATAATTGCCGAGTCTAGCTCAACCGCCCTCAACCAGTTTCGGGCGGTTGCCCTAGACTCGACAATTATCCGTTCTCTAACTAGTAAACCCTACAAACATGCATACTGTGTAGGATTATCCGTTTTCAATACTAATTTACTAAACTTTTCAGATTTTAGTTTTTGCTTAATCCTGTGTTTTTCCTAATCATTTTCAATAACATCATTTTCACGCATACATTCATCAAATGCGTCTCTGTCTTTCATGTGAAATAAAACTACAGTCTTTAACTGTTCTCTAAAGTCTTTTAAAACTGAGTTATATTTTTTACATAAAATCCACACACTTATCCCAGCTAGTTTCTACCGACATTACATCTTTATAAGTTTACAAAACTTTGCATAACAGACAGACAGACAGACACGAGGCAGCAGTGGGGCTATAGAGACCCGTCATTAGGCTGACACCCGATCACTTAATTTATGCTCTTCTATGCTAGGGTCTTACGACTTGGCACAGACAAGAGGTCTTCATTCACACAGAACACAGCACACAGTCAATTAGTTGTCAATGCCAACAACCATAGCTGGGGAAGGCCGGATCTCATGATCGCGCGACATTTTGTTGTTGATTCCACTGTGCATGCGCATTAAGAGGTAAAACCAACCTGTATTACACAGTTTGTAACAGTCTTGTTTAGCAAAGCCTGAACTGAACGTTGTTGTGATCTATGGCTAAGTGTGATGATGATGTAGACAAAATATTATTGCAGCTAAAAAAAGAACTACATATTAATGATGAAGAATGTATGTCTTTTGAAGAAGAAGAACTGTTTAGAAAAGATCCTAAAATCGTAAAATCTATTGAAGAACATATTAAATTTCACTCAGAACATTTAACATACTGGAAAGAAGTGGAAAAAGCTTTCAATCACCCAGGAGAACAAAGTGCTGCTGGATATGAAGCCTTGTACAAAAAGAATCTGCCCAAAAAACCACAGCATTTTTCATTTCTTTCCGAAGCAAAAAAATCACCACGGCCTTCAAAACAACTTGAGCAAATGAAAGGAAAAGAACTGTTGAATGAACTTGAAAACCATGTAATCAAAGACAGGATTAATGGTTGTGACATTCCAGTTTTCAATGATTCTACAAAGGATCTTGTGACAATCAAAAACATAGTAAAAAATTCTGGAAAGATAATTAATCAAAAACAATCTGCTCTACTTAGTGATGTTTGTTATGGAATGTGGATGTTGAAACTTTGTATGTGTCTTGAACCAACTGATTTTCAACACTTTGTTAATGAGAACTGTGGTATCAGCGTGTCTTGGGGGTATAAAATTATGAAAGTGGCTAAAGTTTTCAACCTGTACCCACGCCTTCACAGCTGAACATCACAATAACAACAGCTGTTAAAATTATATCAAATCTACAATCAGCTCTGCAAGTTTTCCAACAGACGCCTACAAGCGGACCAAAGTTTAAGTGTTTTTTCCTGCACTTTTCTAGAATAGTCTAGAAATAGGAAGTGAGAATTTTTAAGCTGCTCTTGAGGGAGTGTTCTTTAATTAAGTTCTTAATCAAGTTCTCCTCAAGTTCTTAATAAGTTCTTGATCAAGTCACCTTAAGTCACCTCAAGTTCTTAGTTAAGTTTTTAATCAAGTCACCGCAAGTTCTTTAATTAAGTTCTTAATCAAGTCACCCCAAGTTCTTAATAAAGTTCTTAATCAAGTTCTTACTCAAGTCACCTCAAGTTCTTACTCAAGTCACCTCAGTTCTTAATCAAGTTCTTGATCAAGTCACCTCAAGTTCTTAACTTAAATCACCTCAAGATTGTAATTAAGTCATCCTTTAAGTACAGCCAAGTTCTTATTCAAGTCAACTTATAATTATTTATTAAGTTCTTAAAGTATTATTGCATTTGAAATGGATCAAAATGAACTTTTGTTGTTGGCGGTTTTGGCATGCTTTTTTGTCGGCTTCTGTATTTAGTGGTTGAGATTTTTTTGACTGCTTTGGGTTTTGCTGGCGTCGTTTATATACTTTATAACCGTAACAACCGCCCCCTGCGGCAATGCCGCCAAAATGACAATTGCTTTAAGAAAAATTCCATAAAGACTTTGGCGGTGTAGGCAACCCTGTTGTTGTTGTAGGTCATGAATCAACTTGTTCTGGTGTTTTTATAGATGGCGTTGAAACAACTGCTGCGGCTCTAGCACTTTTTTATTATGTGATTGTAACATTAATTTTGTTCGTTTGTTCCACTCTGCTAATCTTTTTCCTGCTGCAACATGCCCAGATGAGGAGGCTTTTTACTGGTCACTTTCTCCACCTGATTCAGTGTTTTCTGATTCTGATTCTGCTGATTTTCTCGCTCGGTCATTTTTAAGGGAAACAAAATCTATATGATTAAAAGTAATTAATCCCACATTAGCTGCGACAATAATGTTCCAAATCTGTAATATAGATCACATCCTAGAGACTCTAATGACTTTGCTAAAACTGGATCCTGCGTTAAATCATACATAAGTCTTGTTCAGAATCAATAGGCGCAAATTTACTTACTAGTTTAGTGTACAAACTAAGAACCGTTTGCCCGACACTTTTTACCATTCTTGATCCTAGTTGCGCTTCATACCTGTTGTGATACTTTACAATGTCTTGTGGCGACATTTGTTGAATCTGTTCTATGCTGAATTCATTTCCGAGGAACTGGTTTGTTTTTCCGCATGCTGCCAAAGAATACAGTCTTTCTTTTTTTGGCATAACAGCTTGGTCATCAACATGTTCATTTGTAATCACAAGTTCAGGAATGTTTAGCAGATCGTCGCCGTTCATGTTTTATTACTAAATATAATTATTATTTTATTTTTTAAAAATGAGCACCGAAAAAACTGTTACCAACCTTCTATACCATTCTGCTGTTATTGGAGCCTAAGTATAGGATACACAATGCTTGGTAAAAGCTGTTTAAAAATTAAACCGGCAGATCTTGCAAGCTAGACTTTGAGGATTCAGCAAAGCTAATTGCTATCATTACAGCTTCGTTTGCTACGAAAGATTTTCTAGTTAAGCAAGGATAATAATTCCAGACAGTATAAATTATGTAAAATAAAAAATACATTTATAAAAATGGCTTCATTCGTAATGATGATAGGTGGCGCTGTGGTTAATGCGCTTGCTTTTAGCGGAAGTAATTAGCATTTAGTAAACTACAAACTAATGAAGGAGAAAAAGACATAACAAAGCTATGGAGCAACTAGCAGCTGCACAAGATTACTATGAAAAGCAGAGAATTGAGCAGTTAGATTTTATTAACGACAAACTGAAAAAAACAGGTGACATGCAGCCAAACCATTTAAAGACGTTGACCAGGCAATAAAAGAATATTTTCTTGTAACAGGCAAAACCAATCGAGACATTGCCCCCACCAAAATTCAGTGACTTTTATCAACCATCGAAAAACAAAGATCAAGAAAATCGTGTTTATGTCTTTGTATGACCTTTGGTATTTTGTTGCACAAAAAATGGCTGAATAAAAATAACAAAATCTTATTCGCCAAAAGAATTGGAAGGGAATAAACGGCAATAAAAAAGCAAGCCACAGCGGAGTCAGCGAACAAACAGCAAAGGAAGGGTTATCTAAACAAGCGATTTGGCAAATTTATTTACCTGCACCTAGACAATACAGAGACCACACTTTTTTGAATACAATACCTAACGACACCCATCAAATGGACCTTCTATATTTACCCCATGATACGATTAGACGAAAAAGATTTAAGACGCACTCACAGTCATTGACATAGCTTCAAGATACAAAGATGCAGAACCATTAACACAAAGAGTGCTTCTGCTTTTGATGTTGCCATACAACTAATATACCAACGAGGCCGCTAACTTATCCTCGCATGATTCAAGTCGATGTTGGAAAAGAATTTAAGGCCAAGTGAATCAATTATTGTTAAAACATAGAGTTACCATTAAAAGAGGCATTCCTGGAGTTCACAGATCACAGGGTTTAGTTGAAAACTTTAACAAACGTTATCTGAAAGACTTTTTTTCCCACAGTATCACAGAGAGCTGATTGACAATTGTCCCCAACACAGAAGGGGTTTGAAGACTGCCCTCAATTTTTCGCGCAATGAATAATGAAGAATTTTTTAAGGGCTAAAACCAGTACAAGCAATCAAAAAACAAACAATAAATGTTGCTGAAGACTCCAGTACAACCAGCAACTATTACCGTTTGGTTTTTAAAAATAAGGTACCTTTATTTACCGGGGGAAGCAGAAGGGGGACACTCGCATCAGGGAACAGATCCATTTGGAGTGTTGATCCATATGAAATAAAAAGAATTGTAAAAAAGAATCCGCCCATGATTATTTACGAGAAACTGACACAGCAAAACAACCAGCTCCTCAAAGATCTTTTGTGAAGGAAGAACTGCAGATAATCCCACCAGACACAGTTCCAGTTGCTTAATTAATTTACAGAAATATATTTGTGTCTAAATGGAAGCTCAGAATGAAGCAAGAATGATAAAGGAAGAGACCTTGGAATTGATACGGGAATCATATGATACGAATTCTATTATTAAAGAAACATTTATGGGGTTCACCAACACATGCTAAAACATCCAGATCACCTACAACCCAAATTCCCAAATTTTGATCATCAGATATGGGGGGAAAAGAATATCTTGAAATAAAAAAAAAATTCGAACACATCAAGCAAACATGAAAAATAATTTGGCTGAATTGGTTGATGATATGAATGAGTTTTATAACAAAACTTGAGGAAAAATATGAAGAAGGTATGTAATTATGCCGTTCTCCAATGCCCAATTGCATTATGAAAACTCTGGATTAACAAATACTCGTTTTGTGTTGGTGCTGTCAAGAGACTTTTTGTTACAACTGTTGTGTTGACCTCATGTAGATTAGATCGTAGTTTTACGTTGTCATGATGAAAAGTATGTTTATTGAACAATGCTTCTTTGTAGTTGTCATGTGATATGTTTGACTGCACAACACTGCGAGATATTCCTTTTGCTTTTTTGATAGTTTTCTCCTGGCTCGAAATACTGTACATTTTCGACCTTAAACAACAAACTCCTTAATCACCCCTCCAGATTAATTCATCCTTCATCTTTCCTAAAACTTCTTATTAACAGATTTGAATGTAAAGGCGAATCTTTAGGGTAATCAGATGTATCATACATCCGCATGCCCTTTAGTACTTCTATTTCCATGTCTTTATAGATGTCTTCAGAAGGGATATCTATAACAAAACTGTCTGTATCTGTGTAAAGTACTCTGGACTCTGGATACAAGGGTTTAAAGTAGTCATAAAGAAATTCTAACATCAAAAGCTTTGATAATTCTAAAACAGTAAACCCAAAAAAAACGGGTTTGTCCAATTTGACTTTCTTTTTTTTCATCATTATGCCAAAAAGCCCATCACGAAATCTTCTAAAGTCCTGATAATTTGGTTTTGAAGTCAGCTTAATTGCCTCGTTCTCTTTGGTGACCAATCTGACATCTTTGCGCTTGTGTGGATTTTCCATTGTCTTTCCAAAACAGCTGTTGTTCATCAGCTTGAAAAAGTCTTTTTCTGAAGCATCTGTGGATTTAGTTCTTAAGATCAGTGTTCTCATGATGTATGGTTTCATGAACTGTTCTGATCAAAAGCAATTATACGATGAACTGCTCTCAACTTTAAACCATGTCTTAAATAAAATTGTAGAAGTCTGTAATGACAGACATAATTTTTTTTTTGCCGCAAGATTAGGCACAAATTTAGCGGGCTCTGTTGGATTCATCTTTAGACTTTCTGCAGCTAATGGGTAGTCATTATGTAGGTCATGGAGTTCATGAGGATATTCTAAGTCAACTTCTAGAATAAAGCCTCTTTTACGATCAGCTGTAAGAGTATGCAGTTCTTCTACAAATCCTTGAATGTCTGCAACAACTTTTGTGCACATTTTAAAGTTACGTAATGGAAGTGATTGCGCCATAGCCCAACCATACAGATTGTTTGCATCTAAATACATGAGATAGTTAGACCTTTTACTTGGATCATAATCATGTAGGTATTTGTTGTTTGCTTTACAGTAATGATGCGACGCCATACTAATTCCTCCACGCAATCCGTTTTCAATCATCTGAATCATTGGTAAATCTGACAATAAATCAATCTGTACTCCAGTAACCTTTAAGAAAGCATCCCAACTCATCCGGGCGCAGAAATGTAATGCGCAGGATCCAGGCTTTAATGTTTCATGCAGGTCTTTCTGTAATTTTCAAAAATGTCCGCCAACAAACGTCAGCCTTCAAGTATGAATCATGATAGTTCTCCATCGTTTTACACTCTAACTTCTGCCATGCTTCTTGAGCATGCTGGTAAAGAATCGGGC
>JAFLJL010001787.1:0-46844 GCA_018398815.1 Conus ventricosus | reverse complement strand
TGAGTGTTGGGCGATTAGTTGGCAGTGGCTTACGACTTATCGTTGTGGAATGTGGTGTGGTTTTATTGGTGTGTTTTTCATCGTTTTTGTGAACTGTGATTTTTTTTTTCGCCACAATGGGTGTGGACATTGAGGCATATCGTAAAGCGATCGGTACATTCGCACCAAACTAGCCAACTACTGTTGTTGAAGAAGAGAACTGGCAAGAGATCCCGTGCGTCCCGTGAAGTATTTTGTGGCAAGGTACACAGTGGATTGGACATCACTGTCTTTTTTGTGTGGATGGGCCTGTTGACACTGATCGCGCAAAGTGTACCGTTCTGTGTTTACAGCATCATGTGCACGGGAGAACTGTGTCATAGTGTTGGCATGAGAAACTCAGTGTCTCCACTGACTGTGAACAAGGATTCCCTTCCGCACCTTAGCTACCGTGACAGTCTGTCAGATAGGCCAACATTCTCTTTTGTGACAGCACCTTGTGCTACATATGACAGCCCTTCTGTACACCCACCACCAGACCTGCGTTTCCTGTTGCTGCTGTCCGGACAAGTGGAAACCAACCCAGGGCCCAGCTCTATGAAAAACTTAAAGAAGGCTCCCGTTGACATACAGTGTGAACAGTCAGAAAGAATGGAAGGCAAACTGAACAAGTTAATTGACATGATGAATGATACAAGGTCCCATGTACAGCGTTTAGAGGACAATATCAACGAGAAATATGAACGTTTACAAGATCCGTTCATACAAATACAGAACGTTGTCTCCACGTTGCAGTCATCAATAAAGAAGACTAGTGAACAGCTGGGTCACATGAAAGAAGATCAGCGTCAGTTTGATTCCAGACTGAGACATCTTGAAGATGAAGTGGAGAGGCAGGAGCGCTATTCTCGGCGATCCAACTTGCTGCTGTATGGAATACGAGAAGAGGAAAGCGAATCCCACGATCGATGTATGGAGAGAGTGATTCAGCATCTGAATCACTATTTCCACCAGAAAAGCTGGACGATGGACGACATCGATAGGGCACATCGTCTTGGTTTAACCATCTCCCAACTCAAGCAGGCCACGCCCGGTCATTGTAAAGTTCCACAGATGGAGGGACGCTATGGTTGTTATAAAAGACCGCGAGGGGAAGAGCCAGATGCGGAACTCGGACGGCATACGAGTGGCAGGGGACCTGACGAGGCAGCAGAGGAACACCATGGCGCAGCTCCATCAGGAAGGCAAGCATGGCTACTATTCCAGAGGCAAGCTGATCGTCACAGAATCCCGAAGACACCCAGACAGCAGTTACAGCCGTGACAACAGGCCCCACCCCAGTCTTTACCCCGCTGATCATCGCCCCTCTGTTACCACCCTTTTCCCACCAGTGTCCCCGACCCCTACCTATGCTGATGCCTTGGCACAAAGCCAGGACACCACAGCTGCCTGTCCCCATCAGATGGAAGATGCTGACGACTCCGGTTTCTCCGAGGATCACACGCAAGACATAACGTCAGGCGGAGTGCAGCACCGGACCAACGCGAACAGAGAACAGCATTTTACCAATCCTAACTCACATCCGCCCTCAACTAGTTTCAGGCGGATGCACCCTAGGATTGGTAAAATGCTGTTCTCTGACAAGTAAGACTTTAATAACGACCCTACAATACTAATTTACTAAACTTTTTAGAGAGTAACGTAGGGGAAAGCAGCAGTGGCTGAACATACCCCATAGTGTAACGTAGGGGAAAAGCAGCAGCCGCTGAACGCACCCCATATACAAACGGTGGGGCAGGTAAGCCTTTAATTGCTAGTTGCCGGCCTACCTAAGGACTCTGCACTATCCGATTACTTACTACGTGGCCGGACATGACGATTTTCGGATCACACCAGTTTCGGACGAAGTGACCCAGGATTTGGTAAATGCTGTTCTCTGACAAGTAAGACTTCAATAACCAAAAAATAACGACCCTACAAACATACATACTGTGTAGGATTATCCGTTTCAATACTAATTTACTAAACTTTTCAGATTTTAATTTTTGCTTAATCCTATGTTTTTCTTGTTTGTTTTCAATAACATTTATTAAATGAGTCTCTATCTTTCATATGAAATAAAACTACAGCCTTTAAAAACTTTGCATAACAGACAGACAGACACGAGGGCAGCGGCGATGTTATAGGCCGTCATTAGGGCTGACACCTGATCACTTAATTTATGCTCTGCTAGGGTCCTACACCTTGGCAGGCAGTCACGCAACCTACAATGCTACGCCCACCATAATTAACCAGAAACAACACTGGCTTGTGTTTCTGGTTAATTATGGTGGGCGTAGCGCTTGGACGATCACGCTATTTTCACCACAGCACAACTAAACAATTCTACATACCTTATTCTCCTTTAAGTCCATTGGGCATGCGTAGTAACGAGATAAACCAGCCCGTGTTTCACAGTTTGTGACAGTCTTGTTGAGTACGCCTGAGCTGAATGTTTGTTGTGATCTATGGCTGAGTGTGATGATGTAGACAAAGCATTATTGCAGCTAAAAAAAGTACTACATATTGATGATGAAGAATGTATGTCTCCTGAAGAAGAAGACCTGTTTAGAAAAGATCCTAAAATTGTAAAATCTATTGAAGAACATATTAAATTTCACTCAGAACATTTAACATACTGGAAAGAAGTGGAAAAAGCTTTCAATCGCCAAGGAGAACAAAGTGCTGCTGGATATGAAGCCTTGCACAAAAAGAATCTGCCCAAAAAACCACAGCATTTTTCATTTCTTTCCGAAGCAAAAAAATCACCACAGCCTTCAAAACAACTTGAGCAAATGAAAGGAAAAGACCTGTTGAATGAACTTGAAAACCATGTAATCAAAGACAGGATTAATGGCTGTGACATTCCGGTTTTCAATGATTCTACAAAGGATCTTGTGACAATCAAAAACATAGTAAAAAATTCTGGAAAGATAATTAATCAAAAACAATCCGCTCTACTTAGTGATTATGTTTGTTATGGAATGTGGATGTTGAAACTTTGTATGTGTCTTGAACCAACTGATTTTCAACACTTTGTTAATGAGAACTGTGGCATCAGCGCGTCTTTGGGGTATAAAATTATGAAAGTGGCTAAAGTTTTCAACCTGTACCCACGCCTTCAACAGCTGAACATCACAATAACAACAGCTGTTAAAATTATATCAACTCTACAATCAGCTCTGCAAGTTTTTCCAACAGACGCCTACAAGTGGACCAAAGTTTAAGTAAGTGTGTTTTTTCCTGCACTTTTCTAGAATAGTCTAGAAATAGGAAGTGAAAATTTTTTAAGCTGCTTTTGAGGGAGTGTTCTTTAATTAAGTTCTTTAATTAAGTCTCCTCAAGTTTTTAATAAGTTCTTGATTAAGTCGCCTTAAGTCGCCTTAAGTTCTTAGTTAAGTTTTTAATCAAGTCACTGCAAGTTCTTTAATTAAGTTCTTAATTAAGTTACCCCAAGTTCTTAATAAAGTTCTTAATCAAGTTTTTACTCAAGTTCTTATTTAAGTTATCTTATAATTTTCAAAAAATACAATCTATGTTTTTATCTTAAATAGTAGATGTCTAATATAGTACACAACACGCCTCAAAAAACGCGTCATCGCTGAGGATGTCTTGCTCAGCGTTCTCTGCGCGAGATCGGTTAGCATAAATCTTAATGAAGTTCTTACATCCTAAGCAACCACATTGATTACAATTCTGGTCTATGGAATGTCTTTTATAGACTCCATGTCTTTAGTTATTGACTCCATCATTTTATAATACGCCATGATCTATTTTTATCAAAAAAACAAAAAAATAAGTTCTTAAAATATTAATGCATGGATCAAAATCATCTTTTGGTGTTGGCGGTTCTGGCATACTTTTGTGTTCTGTATTTAGTGGTTCAGGTTGTTTTGACTGCTTTGGTTCTTGTTGCCATTGTTTATATATTTATAACAGTAATAACCACCCCCAGCAGCAGCAAGGGCGCCAAAAATGGCAAACACACACGCCTCAAAAAACGCGTCATCGTTGAGGATGTTTTGCTCAGCGACCTTAGCGCGAGATCGGTTAGCATAGATCTTAATGAAGTTCTTACATCCTAAGCAACCGCATTGATTACAATTCTGGTCTATGGAAATGTCTTTTATAGACTCCATGTCTTTATTTATTGACTCATTTTAAACAAATAATAATCCATCATGATCTATTTTTATCAAAAAAAAAAAAAAATTAAGTTCTTAAAATATTATTCCATCTTAAATGGATCAAAATGATCTTTTGTTGTTGGCGGTTCTGGCGTGCTGTTGTCTTCTGTATTTAGTGGTTCAGATTCTTTGTCTGCTTTGGTTCTTGTTGCCATTGTTTATATATTTTATAACAGTAATAACCGCCCCCAGCAGCAGCAAGGGCGCCAAAAATAGCAACAGTTTTAAGTTCAATATTCCATGAAGACTTTGGTGCTGTAGGCCTTGAATCACATGGAGTTTTTATAGCTGGCATTGAATCAACTTGTTCTGGCGTTGGTGGTGTTATGTTTTCATTATGAGTTATATTCTGTAACATTAATTTTTTTTGTCTGTTCCACTCTGCTAATTTTCTTCCTGCTTTAACACGCCCAGGATGCTTTTCACTGGTCTTCACCTGATTCAGTGTTTTCTGATTTTCTGGCTTGGTTACTTTCTCCACCTGATTCAGTGTTTTCTGATTCTGCTGATTTTCTGGCTCGGTCATTTTTAAGGGAAATAAAATCTATATGATTAAAAGTTATTAATCCCATGATTAACGGCGATAACAATGTTCCAAATCTGTAATACAGATCACATCCTAGAGACTCTAATGACTTTGTTAAAACTGGATCCTGCGTTAAATCATACATAAAGTCTTGTTCAGAATCAATGGGAGCAAATTTACTGACTAGTTTAGTGTACAAACTAAGAACCGTTTGCCCGACGCTTTTCACCATTCTAGACCCTAGCTGCGCTTCATACCTGTTGTGATACTTTATAATGTCTTGTGGCGACATCTGTTGGATCTGTTCTATGCTGAATTCATTTCCGAGGAACTGTTTTGTTTTTCCACACGCCGCCAAAGAATACAGCCTTTCCTTTTTGGGCATAATAGCTTGGTCATCAACTTCTTCATTTGTAAGTCCAAGACAGTTTAGTCCGCTCTGTAGCTCTAGCAGATCATCGCTGTTCATGTTTTTTTATTAATTATAATTATTTTATTTTTTAAAATGAGCACCGAAAAAACTGTTGCCAACCTTGTATACCCTTCTGCTGTTATTGGAGGTCTAAGTGTAGGATACACGATGCTTGGTAAAAGCTTGTTAAAAATAAAGCCAGCAGATCTTGGCAAACTAGACTTTGAGGATTCAGCAAAACTGATTGCTGTTATTACAGCTTCGTTCGCTACGAAAGATTTTCTAGTTAAGCAAGGAATAATTCCAGAGAATATAAATATGTAAAAAAAATACATTTATAAAAAATGGCTTCACTCGTAATGATGATAGGTGGTGCTGTGGTTAATGCGCTTGCTTTTAGCGGAAGTAATTACGCATTTAGTAAACTACGGGACGACGGCGAGAGAAAAAGACATAACAAAGCTATGGAGCAACTAGCAGCTGCACAAGATAACTATGAAAAGCAGAGAATTGAGCAGTTAGATTTCATTAACGACACACTGAAAAAAACAGGGACATGCAGCTTATACATTTAAAGATGTTGATCAAGCAATAAAAGAATATTATCTTGTAACAGGCAAACCAATCGAGACATTGCCCCACCAAAATTCAGCGACTTTTATCAGTCATCAAAAAAAACAAAAGAATGCAAGAAATCGTGTTTATTGTCTTTGGCATGACCGTTGTGTATTTTGTTGCGCAAATATTGGCTGAATAAAAATGAACAAAATCTATTATTCGCCAAAAGGATATTGGAAGGGAATCACGGCAATAAAAAAGCTAAGCCAAGCAGCTGGAGTCAGTGAACAAACAGCAAAGGAATGGTTATCTAAACAAGCGATTTGGCAAATTTATTTACCAGCACCAAAACGAATACAGAGACCACACTTTGTGAATACAATACCGAACGACACCCCATCAAATGGATCTTCTATATTTACCCTATGATACGATTAGACAAAAAAGATTTAAGTACGCACTCACAGTCATTGACATAGCTTCAAGATACAAAGATGCGGAACCATTAACGCAAAAGAGTGCTTCTGCTGTTGCTGTTGCTATACAACTGATATAATCAACGGGGCCCCTTAACTTATCCTCGCATGATTCAAGTTGATGATGGAAAAGAATTTAAAGGCCGAGTAAATCAATTATTGTTAAAACATAGAGTTACCATTAAAGAGGCATTCCAGGAGTTCACAGATCACAGGCTTTAGTTGAAAACTTTAACAAACAGTTAGCCGAAAGACTTTTCTCCTACCAGTATCATAGAGAGCTGATTGACAATTCTCGCAACACAGAATGGGTTAGAAGACTGCCCTTAGTTTTGCGCGCAATGAATAATGAAGAATTTAAAGGGTTAAAACCAGTACAAGCAATCAAAAAACAAACAATAGATGTTGCTGAAGGAGAGTCTTCATCCGGCAAACTATTGCCGTTTGGTTTAAAAGTAAGGTACCTTTATTTACCGGGGGAAGCAGAAGGGGATACTCGCATTAGGGCAACCGATCCAGTTTGGAGTGTTGATCCATATGAAATAAAAAGAATTGTAAAAATGAATCCGCCCGTGTATTTTTACGAGAAACTGACACAACAAAACAACCAGCTCCTCAAAGATCTTTTGTGAAAGAAGAACTGCAGATAATCCCGCCAGACACAGTTCCGCTTTAATTAATTTACGGTTCTCCGATGTCCGGTTTGCATATGAAAACTCTGGATTAACAAACACACGTTTTGTGTTTGTTCTATCTAATGACTTTTTTGTTACAACTGTTGTGCTGATCTCATGTAGATTAGATCGTAGTTTTACGTTGTCATGATGAAAAGTCTTATTGTCAAAACAATGCCTCTTTGTAGTTGTCATGCGATATGTTTGACTGCACAACACTGCGAGATATTCCTTTTGCTTTCTGAATGGTTTTCTCCTGGCACGAAATACTGTACATTTTTTACCTTAACCCAACAAACTCCTTTAATCACCTTTCCAGATAATTCATCTTTCATCTTTCCTAAAACCTTCTTGTTAGTAATTGAATGCAAAGGCGAATCTTTAGGGTAATCGGACGTGTCATACCATCCTGCATGCCCTTTCGCTACTTCGGTTTCCATGTCTTTATAGATGTCTTCAGTAGGGATATCTATAACAAAACTATCTGTATCTGTGTAAAGTACTCTGGACTCAGGATATAGGGGCTTAAAGTGGTCATAAAGAAATTCTAACATCAAAAGCTTTGATAATTCTAAAACAGTAAACCCGATAAAAACGGGCTTATCCAATTTGACTTTCTTTTTTTCATCATTATGCCAAAAAGCTGATCATGAAATCTTCTGAAGTCCTGATAATTTGGTTTTGAAGTCAGCTTAATTGCTTCGTTCTCTTTGGTGACCAATCTGACATCTTTGCGCTTGTGCGGATTTTCCATAGTCTTTCCAAAACAGCTGTGTTCATCAGCTTGAAAAAGTCTTTTTCTGAAGCATCTGTGGATTTGGTTCTAAGATCAGTGTTCTTCATGATGTATGGTTTCATGAACTGTTCTTGATCGAAAGCAATTATACGATGAACTGCTGTCAACTTTAAACCATGTCTTAAATAAAATTGTAGAAGTCTGTAATGACAGACATAATTTTTTTGCCTCGAAGATTAGGCACAAGTTTAGGTGGTTCTGTTTTTGCCATCTTTAGGCTTTCTGCAGCTAATGGATAGTCATTATGCAGGTCATGGAGTTCATGAGGATATTCTAAGTCAACTTCTAGAATGTATCCACGCTGTTGACCCGGCGTCAAACTGCTCAACCACTTTAATGCCTTTTGAATATTATTCGTACCACCGCTTGTGTACATTTTAAAGTTACGTAATGGAAGTGATTGCACCATAGCCCATCCATACAGATTGTTTGCATCTAAATACATGAGATAGTTAGACCTTTTACTTGGATCATAGTCGTCCAAGTATTTGTTGTTTGCTTTACAGTAATGGTGCGACACCATACTAATTCCTCCGCGCAATCCGTTTTCAATCATCTGAATCATTGTAAATCTGACAATAAATCAATCTGTACTCCAGTAAACTTTAAGAAAGCGTCCCAGCTCATCCCGGGCGCAGAAATGTAATGCGCGGGATCCAGGCTATAATGTTTCATGCAGGTCTTTCTGTAATTTTCAAAGACGTCCACCAACAAACATACATCGGCCATCAAGTAGGAGTCATGATAGTCTCCCATCGTTTTACAATCTAACTTCTGCCACGCATCTTGAGCATGTTGGTAATCTGAATCACTAATACCCTTTCCTCTGAGACTAGAAAAGAACGCGTCTTTAGGCGGAAGTGAATCTTCGTCAAACCTTTCCCAACTGTTCATGTACTCATAAGGGTAAACACCCTTTCTAACAAGTGTTGGGTCAAAATATTCTTCCGTTATTGGGCAGGACTTTAAGGACATAGCCAGCGACTCTAATGAACCCATCATGTGTTGCATAGAGTCATAAAAAGACATGTTATTTAAAGTGAAACACATGTACTTTTCTGATGACTGTGCAATCCATGTTACCTTGAAGGCGCTGGTTACTGCTTGCATTATAAGGTGAGAGTCGTAACCTCGCAAGTTATGAAAGAAGATGGGCAGCTTCATGTCTTGGTTCAAACTTTAGTTGAAGATGCATTTACTGTGCGCTGCTCCTCTAAACTTCCCACTAATGGATCATGGTCTCTTACCTTCGGATTCTCTACGTCTGATGAGAGGCCCTAAACCGCAAATCCAACAGTGTGTGGCTGAGTCATACTGTTGTTGGTCTTCAGGCGTCATCATGATTTCAGATAAATTCAGATTATTAGAACAGGCGTTACGCACTTGCTGCATGCGCTGTAAAAATCTTCTAGCCGCATTTGGTCCTCTGTATAATTCTGGCGTGAATGACGCCATCCGACCTGACAATGAATGAAAGCGAATGAACAAATCTGGTGATTACTCATAAAGTTTGTTTTTGGCGTTTCTGTGGGGTTGTCCCTCATAAGAAACAATAAGCGACTCAAAGTCTGCGTAAACAACATTATGGACTAGTTTGCAGTTTTTTCCAGTTATTAAAACTAACTTTACTGCCTTCTCTTGGCGTAATTAGTTCTGTATTACAGTTAACTGGCTGATACAATGTTTACTTATGTTCACTCGCGGCTTGAACAGATGGAATTCTGTTAAACATTTTCTACAGAATTCTTGTTTGTGCCCATCTTTTGAAGTATGCTGCATTAGTTACTCATTGTTCGTATCAATGTGTAATGTGGCAGCCCCGCTGGTAAAAACATCAGTAGTAAGTCAACATGATTTTGTCTGGATCACCTATTGTTGGGCTCTTCTTGGACACTTTAATGGGCAGTAGATTCGTTTCTTAATCCCATGTGTAGACATTGACAGTTATTGGTTTGTTTTGTTCTTCAAACTGATCAATGGAATCCGCGCTAACAGGAAAGGATATTCCACTAAAGTTAAGATCATTGATGTAAGGGCGATAGTTAGACACTCTCTCTGCGTTTTTGCGGACGTAATGCAGCCTTGCGAGAACACACCACATAAAACATTTGTCGTCCGAATTCTTTTGTTTAGAACTGCTCTTTTTGCGACTAATGCTGGAGGTAGTGGAATGTAAGCCTTGCCTACAATTGGTGCATACTTAGCCTGTTTTAATCTGATCTCTAAGACTTCGCCCTCTGACCAACCAGAGCCTCTCATTTTGGCTTCTTCAGCGGCCACATCAAACTGTGTAAGCAGTTGGTCTGCCCAACCAGGTGTTAAGTCATTATGAGAAAGAATAGCCTGTTGTTTAGTTGAGACCCAGACTTCTAGATTTTCTTCATTTATTGTTACATAGTCGATTAAAACAGCTAACATTACTTTAACTGGTGGGTCTATTGTTAGTTTACTTGGAACTTGAGAAATAGCATGACCAACACTTGCCCGTACGCTTGCTGAATCAATAACATCTAGACTGATATCATTTAAAGCTTTGATAAACGCTCTCCCTCGAGCATTCCTTCAAACAATTCGTCTGGGCCTTCATATATTTTATCCATGCTGAGTTTCTTTTCTAACTCAAAATATTTATTTAAATCAAAAAAATAATTAATCAATATCGATGGTCTTTTTGTGTTTAGACTCATAAACTAAAGTATAAACACCCTTGGCGTGTTAATGTGAGCTGTTAGAGCAGAGTTTAATGTTTCGTTTACTTTTTTTAAACATTCCTTTTTTATCTGCTCGGCGTCTGGCTGTTGAGAAAACTTGCCCTCGCCTTCTTTGAAGATCAAACTTTTGTCTTTTGTAGTCATCAAAATCAGCCTGTAAACGACTAAATTCTTCATCCGTGATGTTTGAGTCAGCTAGTGCTTTATTTATTATCAGATTGAAGGAACTAAGTTTAGCTGTTATTAGTTGAACCATGGCTGTGTGCTTTTGGAGTTTAGTTTTTATTTTTTTGCCAGCAGCACCTACAGCTAATGAACACAGGCCGAGAGCTAAAGACAACCGCCTAGAGGCAAAGCTGCCGGTGCGCCTATGCCCGATGCTAAGAGACCAACACTCGTTCCTGCTGATGCGGCGCTTATAGTCGATGCTCCAGTATTAACATATGTAACAGCATTAAAGGCAGCAGAATACCTTCGTTTGGTTTTGCTGTATTTTGAAAGGTCCTGCTCTAGTTTTTGTTGCATTTGTGTAATGTTGGTTAATCTGAAGGTTTTTATCAGCAGCAGAGACGGCCCTGGGTCAATGTTGCCTTCTATAGCAGCAGAGTTGCCTGCTATCTCTTCTTTAGGTACTTTTGGATAATTCAGAACAGACATGCTTTTTTAAATAAAAAATAATTTAGCCTTCTACATATCGAATCTGTTATCTTGAATATTCAGCTGCAAATCATATAGTAAAAACAAATGTACATTAAGCGGTTTATCGTCATCTTTTTCTTTGTCAATTTGAATGTTTATTACTTCTTTAACCTTTCTCCCACTTCCATGCAACTCATTATCCTCTGTTGACCTTAGGTCAATCCATAAACCGTATTTTGTTGTTAAATAATCATCAAGTCTTACACTGTGAAGATGAAGATCTTTAGACACAAGGTCTGCTGTTGGACTTCTATGCCTCCCACCTCCGAACAATTTTCTTATCTCATCAAAATGCTGATAAGGTCTAAGCCCGCTAGCGTAGATTTGGTTAGGACTACCATCAATTGTACATTGCACTTTCGTTATTTTAGGATTAAGAAACTTTTCAGTTTGTCTTTTAAATGGTTCTTCATCTTCGCACAGCAATAAAATACCTTTAATTGATTTTGCTGAGACACTAAAACTGAAATTCCATATTGTGTCTGCCCTGCTTTTAGGATGTGTAGAATGGTGATCCACTCTTTCGTAATATATTGCTAGTGTCTTATATCGTTGCTCAATCAACCTTGCTAAATTAGAGTTCCTAACAACGTCAAACTCTAACGCGATGTCAAAATGCTGTACTTTGCTTCGGTGTCTGTTGTTGATCTGATAACACGTTTGTATTCATTAAAAGTTAGTTCATATGACAATCTGTCTTTTAATGCTCCTTGATAGTATGGCGCATGCGCACTTAACAACTCAAAATCCAAGGGGATAGAAAAGCGATTTCCATACGCATAACTTACAGCTGCATGCTTTTTGCCGCTTTCAGCATCTGAGGCGCCTATTCTGTGTTTTAGTGCTTCATTATTATCTATTCCTTGAAACGCAAGATCAGCCCTTTCATTCTCGGTTAGCCATAGATCAGAATAGGTTAAAAATATGTCTGCATTGTGTAAAGAAAATATTTCTTTCCCCTCAAGTTTTATAGAAATTTTCTTAACAATTGCCCGCCCCAAATTCTGCACAACTGTCCTGGTTGTGTCTGTTGATTCGAGTTCTATTTTGAAAGTAAGTCGCGTAGAGCCTGGCACAATCACGTCATCTGCTCCTAGGCTTGGAAATTTAACAGTGAGAATTTGATCGCATCAATAGTAGATGGATTATTTGGAACAATAATATTCTGTTTATTTCCCTTCACGCCATAGGGCTTTTGCAGACTTCTATCCGGGTCAAGAAATGAACCATATACTTGTGACATTTTTATGAAGCAAAATAAAAAGTTAATTATTTAAAAACATGGCAGGCATTGAAGATGAAGAAGAGTATGATTTTGATCCTGAAGACGACATGATTGAAATGACTCCTTTAACACAGCATCGCTCAACGCCCTCATTGCGGCGTGAATTAACAGAAAGCCATGTTAGATCATTGTACCAAAATTTAGACATTGAACCTCCCGTAGTTTTAGACCCTAATGATTTTGACCGAGATGATGATGGCCATTTGTATGTGAAAACCGGCCAGGGACAACGTGTTAAGCTTACACAGTGAACGAAACCCTCAAAGTTTTTAGCCATAGGTTCAATTAGACAAAAACTCCCTGTGAGCGTACAAAATCGCCTTGGCATTGCTAAATCAAAATTAGATGAGGAAAAGTTGCTAAACTTCAAAACAGCACAAGAACTCCCAACAGGTAGCCAAATACAAAACACAAAACCTGAAGATTTAATTCAAACAGTGGACGAAGTAAGAAATACAGTAGAGCAGAACTCACTGAAGAAGAAGAAACAGCATTAAATACTATACACGAACCACGGCTACCTGAGAGAGAATTATTAGCCCTTGATCGTACTTTAAGAACCATCAGAGGCGAATTAACAAACAATTTAGCAAAACTAGGTGAACTAGATAAGCATATAAAAAGAGAAAAAGAAAAACTCGTTGAGGCTGATGACTCCATCGTAGGGCGTGGAGTTAAAGAAAGAATAAAACAAAGACTAAAAGATCTTGAACAACAAAGATCAGCAAGACTAGAAGCGTGACTACTAATCGAGACCAATTACGAACTCAAGTGAATAGAATAAGAGAAACTATCCGAAAAATTTTATATGAAGACACAACGCTAGCAGAACGAATACGAACACTGTTTAGAGAGCAAGGCGTCACATTAGCAAGCGTTATAACAGCCTTAGGTTTTGCAATAAGTACACTGGTGATGGCTATTACAGGCGGTGGTGGAGGGCAAAGTTCAGTGCCCCCATCGCCATCTCCTGATAAAACATGGGTAAAAAAACAGCTTGATCATCTTGCGGATTTATTAAAAAAAATTAGCTGGTAAAGCTATAGACTCTTTGCCAGGTATATTAGGGAGTATCGTTAGCTGGCTTTTGTCTACTGCAGGCAAAGTAGTTGGCTTTATGGCTGAGCACTTATGGGCATTAGTTCTCTTAATAGTTGGGTTACTATTTAGTAAGATAAAGAAGGAGTAATCCTAGGCCAGTTAATCCAACAACTAGTGCTGTCTTTTCATATCCATGGTCATTATTTTGTTTGACTTCTTCAACGGTCTTTGGCTTTGGACCTCGGGATTGGATGACTTAATCTTGGGTGTTTTTTTTATTGTTTGTAATATTACTGGCTCAGAATTTATGTCGTTTTTTCCCGACCTTCTGTTCATTACCTGCCTTAATGATTTTATTATTGTAGTTTATTATTGTGCCTACCTGGAGCTGAGGTCAGAAGGTAGCATATATAAACCAGTGCCAACAGCAAAGTCTACTTTTGATCTTGCGTATTGTAAAACATTTTGGTACCTATTTATACTCGAAGATAAATCAACTGTAAAATTAATAGCACCCTCAAAATTTTTGCTAATTTATTGTTTTTGGGGGGCAAGGCCAGTATAAGGAAATTATGCTCGATTGGGTTTGTCTTGCAAAACGGGCAAACCCAAACGAAATTTGCGAAAAGGTCGTTTATTCGTTCATTCCTGTTTTTTGTTGGCCCCTCAGATGTGTCTAAGTAAATTTTGCCCATGCTTTTTTTATGCTCTTGCTCTATGGCCCCGGGAAAAGGGGGTGAACACCTGTGCCTGAAGAAAAAGATTTTTAAGGAGGTTTTCCATTTCCCAAGGGTTAAAACTTTCTGGGGCACGCCCCCCCAAAAAAGGGGGTTTCCCCTAAGCCAGATTAAGACCCGGACTTTTTTTAAAATCGGCCTTTTAATTTTTAATATTAAATTTCGTTACAAACCCTTTTCCCAAAAGGGCCTTCATGTCAAATTCTTTTGCTGAATGGATTAAACGTTTTGTCATTGGGTAATGGCGCTTGCTTTCCCAGTAAAAATTACGCTGAAGGTGAAATTGGGAAATGAAACCCTGTACACTGCCCTCCCCAAAAGGGATTAGGAGGATTTAAATGACCCGCATACGAAAACTCCACACCCAGTTGTTTCAAAAAACACAGCAAAGTTTAAGGGGTTTCTGAAAAAAGGGCTTCGTGACAAAACCCAAAATATTGGGATTTTAGTCTTTTTTTTTAGGGGGTTTACGATATTTTTTTAATGGCGTACTCACCTTTTTATAAAAGGGGGGTTCGTCTGGGTCACAAAAAATTAACAAGAGAATCAGTTTTTAAATTTTTAAGATTGTAGGGGCCGGCCAACAGAACATTTTGCACCCGTTTATTTAAACGCACCATTTTTAATTTTTTTAAAAAAATGTTTGTAAACAAAAAAAACTCAAAAACCTTTCCTTCTTTTTTTGGGAACATGCTATTGATAACAATTGGGGGAACCCCAAAACGGTCGCGCCCCCAAATGAAAATTTTAAAAAATCTATTTTTTAATATAAGCGAAACCAAAAGGGAATAAAAAATTTAAGAAAATATGACGGGGAAAGAAATTTAAATTTAGCAGTTAACAATACCTGAGGGGTTTTTTAAACGGGTTTTGCTCACAAAAAGAAGCATTGAAACTTTGCCCAATAAACTGTCCAAACCTTAACTTTCCCAAAATTTTAAAAAAAATTTTAAAACCTTAAAACCCGGGAAGAACCCAAATTTTTTTTTTGAAAAAGAGCTAGCAAAAATTTTTAGGCTTTGAAGTAACCCCTAAGGACACTCAAAGATTTATTGTTAAAAAACCCAAAACAAAAAAAAAAACTTTTTGGGGGGGAAAGGTCCTCAAAATTTTTTGGAAATTAAAATTTAAATTACTCAAAAGGTTCATTTGGGAAAGGCTAACCTGTTTAAAAAATTTAAATAAAGGAAAGGCCCTAAAACTTTTTTAAAAGAGCTCTTCCATCGGGAAAGCCGCAAAAAGGGAAAATTTTAAAATTTACAAAAAATTCCCTAATTTACAGTTTAAAAATTAGTTTGTGGGGGGTTTGGGATCATTTAATATAAAAATCACAGACAAAACGGGGAAAGCCCGGTGAAATTGAAAAACCTGCAGATTGTTTTAAAAATAAAATAATACGCTACTAAAAATAATGTCGCGGGGGGGCCCGAAGAAACCCGGGTTACATTTGCGCCTGTAAGGTGTATAAATTTAGAATTTAAAAGACCCTTTCAGGGCGTTGCGGGCTTTGAACCCAAAAAGGTTTAATTTTGGCGCTTTGTATGGTTTTTTGATAACCCCTAAAGATGGTGATTAAAAAAACGCAAAGAGGTTTTGGGGACAGCAAAAGGTTTTTCCCAAACTAGGGAAAAACTTTTTCCCAAATTTTAGAAGCAAATAATGTTTGGGCCAGGGATGAAAAAAAATAGTTCGAAAAAACCCGACCTCAAATGGGACTTTGGGAAAACCCTATTTGAATGGGGAAAAAAAAAATTTGGGAAATTCCCAAAACCCAATTTTAAAAATTTTTTGGGCCCCCAAAAAAGTTTCAGAAAAGCATTTACTCAGGGCCCTTTTCATGTAAGGGCTTTATGCCAAGGGGCAAATCGAAAAAAAAGATTTAAAAATTAACGCCCTAAAGGGGAAAAAAAAAATACTCCTCCACAAAAGGAAAAGGTTTTTAAAAAGGAAAAAACTTCTACAAAAAATTTCGGGTTTATTTTCCCCAATTTAAAATTTGGGGACACGTTCACAATGAAATTTTTAAATTTCTGTCTTAAAAAGATGATGCGGGGGAATGGGGGGTGGGGGGTCGGGGACGTCCTTTTAAAAGGAAAAAACTAAATTTGCTGGCAAAAAATTTTGCGTTGGGAAAAACTTTAAAATTTCTGTTTTCATTCTTCACAATGGTGAGGATATTTTAAAGGGGAAAACAACAACAAAAAAATCAATATTAAATCTAAATTTAAACAAACTTACAGCACTAAATTGGATTAATTTACACTTTTTTTTCCTTTTAGGGGGTTTTTGAAAACTGAACAAGTTTTGCAAAGCTGATAAAAAAAATAACTGATTTGGGTTAAATTCTGTAAAAACTATGGGCAAATTAAAATTTAAGGAAAAAAAAACCCCTATTTTCATTGATTTTTGGGCGGGCTGGTTGTGGGAAAAAACCCAAATATTTGTCCTCGACCTATTACAAACAGTTTATCGCTATAATTTTGTCATATTGTGATTTTCTGTCCAACACTTAAATGGAACAAAGCATATCATGATAGAAGGTTTATATGGACAGATGATGACATATATTTAATTAATCCCAGCAATAAGCTGAGTGAGTGTTTAGAACACTTTTATCAATTGTTTGAAGGAACGCAGACACTATTTATTATAGATGACTGTTCGGCAGAAAGAGACATAGTTAAAAAGAGAAACACTTTGTCAAAACTGGCCTTCAGCGGAAGACATGCTAGGATAAGTGTGTGGATTTTATGTCAAAAATATAACTCAGTTTTTAAAAGACTTTAGATAACAGTTAAAGACTGTAGTTTTATTTCACATGAAAGACAGAGACGCATTTGATGAATGTATGCGCAAAAATGACGTTATTGAAAATGATCAGGAAAAACATAGGATTAAGCAAAAACTAAAATCTAAAAAGTTTAGTAAATTAGTATTAAAAACGATAATCCTACACAGTATGTATGTTTGTAGGGCCGTTATTTTTTGGTTATTAAAGTCTTACTTGTCAGAGAACAGCATTTTACCAATCCTAGGGCGCATCGCCCGAAACTAGTTGAGGGAGGATGTGAGTTAGGATTGGTAAAATGCTGTTCTCTCGAACAGTCCACAACGTGCAGGAGACGAGGACGACACTGCCGAGGAGGGTACCAGCTTCCAGCCGTTCTCATTGCCTCCCCGTGGTTATGGTCGGGGCTCTCCTCTGAGGACTCCGATGGAGCAGTCATCAAGTTCAGCCACGGCAAAGAAAGATGCCAGTGGAGGGGGGGGGGGGGACGAGGGAGGTCACGTGTAGTGGGACAGCCACGTTCTGATTGCAATCAGCCGCCCCCGGCGACACCTGTGCGAACCAGAAACCTGAGGTCGGCTCTCTCTGCGTCCAACCAAGCAACACATCCAAGGACTGGCACCGGAACACACCAACTCAAAATTCTGGCATGCCGAATTCCAGTTGTGTGAAATAGCAATCAGGCCATCGCCCTAGCTTTGATCCTTTTACCGACTTAATAGTGACACAACAAATCTCAAACTGTTTTGAACTCGATGATAACTCTGATGTGAATGTGGCAACTGCTATGACGATAATGTGCATGCCGTCATTAGTGTCGATGACAATGACTGTCACTGTCCGAAGTGACTCAGTGTCCACTGTCCGAAGTGAATCAGCCTTGTTCGTTAGTACACATCAAAGACTACGTTTCGTGTCATTTAATGTAGAAGGCATATGGAGGATTGCGAATGAACTTGATTTACCTATTTTGTTGCAAAGTATGATTTTGTCCTTGTCACGAGTTTGTCACGAGGCCTACGACGTTCGACCCACCTAGGGTGGCGGAATTACTTATTTGTTTATTGTCGTTGCTGTTGTCGTGTAGCCGTCCCTTAGGGTGGCTTGTGGTGCAGTCGCACCTTGGTGTGGTTCAGCTCAACTTCGGTTTGCTTTCTCTCTCTCTCTCTCTAATTCCACCGCCCGTGCTATTCATCCTGCAAGTTCACGGGTGGCCGGTACCTTTCTCTCGAACTTTCTGTCTGTCGGCCTCTCGCCTGTCTTTTTACCTGTCGCACGTGCTTCGTTTCTTTTAGTTTGAAGTATGCTCACTCTGTGACGCAGCATGGCATGTTGGCCGCCATTGCTGAGGGAGGTTAGCTCTTCACTCGAGCGGAAGATGTCTCTGGGGCGCCTGCTCCAGTCCTGGTTCTTTACCTTATCATCGAGAGTACAGTCATACTTTCAATTCCTGCAGTCGGCCTGTAGGAGAGGGACATCATTTCTTCTGTTTCCGCATCTTCGCCTCTGTCCTCTCGACTGGACAGAGGGTAGAGAGAGTCCTTTGACCCGCCTCTTCGGGGTCACCCACGGGTAGCTGGTAAGCATCAGTTTCGTGGTCTGTTTGTTTTGGTTTGTTGTTGTTAGCCGGCTTAGTCCTTCGCTTTTGCGCAATTTCTTTTGTTTTCGAAATTGTAAGAGAAATATTGTGAGACCTTTTCTCTGGTTAATTCCATCTTTAACCTGGCCATTCTAAATTATTCCCAAAATTCTTTCTCCTGTTTATGTATCTGGTGATGCGGTAGTCGGTGGGGAAGGGAGAGAACCTGGTGATTCAGGGTTGGAACTTGCTTGGTCTCGCTCGTCCGCCCCTGTCACATTCGCCGGACTTTATCCTTCGGCCACCGTCTGTTTGTGTGTGCAAGGAACGAGTTTTATGTTCACGAGCGTGCGTACGCATGATTTGTCGTTCGGATGCGTGGTTGGAGATTGTGTTATTTTGAAATGTGTTTATAAATGTGACGGTTATGCCATTGAATTATTATTTACAAATGTGGTGGCAGTTATTAAGCGATGGTCGCTGTGTTGATTTATTTCCTAAGGAAGGAAAACGTTAAGCGTGAGTGAGAGAAGGGTGAAGATAATTCATATTTGTTTTATAACCTGTTGATTAATGCAGTCTTTACCTGCATCGTGTGAGAAGACTTGATTCAATGGGTGTACTGTGTGCGTTTAATACACTTCCCCTCGCCATCATGCGAGTGGCTGATAAGACTTGACAGCAATGGTCAGACGGTACTGACGGCAGGGTTCCAGTACCCTTCTTCCTTCTTCCTTCCTCCTTCCTTCTTCTTTTCCTCCTCTCCGACTCTCCTCCAGCTACGTCCTCCCCCTCCCGGGGGCTTCACCTGGAGAACGAACTGGATGGTGCCACGTGCTGGTCGAGGCCACGTTCTGGCTGAGACCACGGACGAGATGGTGCCAACGCGCTGGTCGAGGCCACGCCTTGGTCGGGACACGTGGACTGCTAGGGGAGCCCGCCGTCTCGACTGGCCGGCCTGGACCCCCGTCCAGGACCTCCAGTAACAGCTACGTCCCCCCCCCCCCCCGGGACACGCTCTTCACTGCCCGCTGGAAGTCGAGGGTGTCGGCTTTGGGCGACTCCCTGCGAGAACCAACCCGGCTCGGAGCACCTAGTGCGACAGGGTGCTCCCTGCGGACTTGACAGGGGCAGGGATGTGACGCACTCCGTGGTGTGAGAAAGGGTCAATACTGGAAATACTTCTTTATAATTGTGTACATGTCATATGTGCTGGAATGCTGTAATTGTGATTGTGTACGTCGTATGGTGAAATATTTATTTATAATCGTGCATGTTGTGGTGTGTGGAGTGCTTGATTGCGATTGTGCATGTTGTGTGCGTTGGAGTGCTTGATCGTGATTGTGCATGTTGTGTGCGTTGGAGTGCTTGATCGTGATTGTGCATGTTGTGTGCGTTGGAGTGCTTTATTGTGATCGTGCATGGTGCGTGTGTTGGAATGTTTATTTTGCTGGTGTGAATAAATGGGGTGTTGTAATCGTAATCTTTATTGTGTGGTCTCTTGCGGAGCGTGTGAGGTCAGTCACTCCCTTCACTCCCACCTAGACCGATCCTGTCAGGGCAGACCTCCAGGGGTCGGTCGTGACAATTGTGGGGGCTCGTCCGGGATGTGAAGGGCTCTGGCTGTCTCTCTCTCGTTTCGCAGAGTACCTGTTTAGTTTTGTCTGTTTTGTATATGTTTAGTCAGTTTGTCGTGTTTGTTCGTGGGTGGTTGGCTGGGTGACTCTAGAGTGAAGGGAGTCTTTTTGGTGGCCTGAGGGAACATCCGGCGTGACTCGGGGGTCGAGGTGAGACAGGAGGAGTCGACCGCTTCCAGACCTCCTTCCGCCGGGTACCTCACGCAGGCACGGCCGTAAGTCTTGCCCTTCGTTGCCGCTCAGTCTTCCATTCCTGTTTTGTATTTAGCCAATTCTTGTTTTTTTTTTCTCTACCGGGTTGTTGAGTACAGGGGGTTGCATCGGACGCTAGTGTTTTTGTTTTCCTCTCTCCGGATCCCCTCTGCTAGGTTTTTGTTTTGTTTTTTTTTCCGGCCAGCCCCACCGCACTGTTGCTCGTGCTGTAGAAGCGCGGTGTTGCCAGAGTGGGGGCAGCCGGACATAGTTTTTGTTTCGTTTTTTTTTCGTGAGCCCACCGCACTGTTGCTCGTGCTGTAGAGCGCGGTGTTGCCAGAGTGGGAGCAGCCGAACTTGTCCGCACACACGCACACACACACATACACACATATACACATGCCCCTAAAATATTTGTTTTTTTTTCTCTAGTGGAATTGTTTTTCCCCTGTATTTGGAAAACTGTAGGATATTGTTGTCATGGCGACGTCCGGCGCTGGTGGTGTGGCGACGCGTGCGTCGAAGAAGAAGGGTATTCAAAATGTTACTGTCGTCCCTACTATTAGTACCAGTACTTCGACTACGGTAACTTCTACCTATTCCAGTGCTGTAGCAGGTAGCCCAGTGAGTACTTTTACTACCTCTTCGCTGGGGGTCTCCCTGTCGAGACCCGACTGGCACTTCCGCTCGGAAGCGTCAGAGTATAGCGAAGCAACTGTGGGCTTCTGTTGAGTCGCAGAGACCGAAACCTTCTCCTCTCCAGGCTTCCCCTCGTAAGGGGCATGCCCCAGAAGACTTTCCTTATGGGAAAGTCGAGACCAAGGGACGGGTCAGACGGATCATCCTCCCGTGTCGGGAGTGGTGAACCCCGCTCAGGATATCACCTCTGTCCTTATGTTTCTGGAGCGACAGCGACGGGAGGATGAGGCCCAACGTAGGGAAGAGGCCGCTAGCAGGAAGCTCTGCGTAGGGAAGAAGCGTAGAGAGGAGGCCGCTAGGCAGAAGCTCTGCGTAGGGAAGAGCGTAGAGAGGAGGCCGCTAGACAGGAGGCTCTGCGCAGAGAGGAGACTGACAGACAGGAGATTATGCATAGGGAAGAGGCTATGCTGCGCAGAGAAGAGGCTGCCCGACAGGAGGCCCTTCGTAAGGAAGAAGCTGCTAGACAGGAGGCTCAGCGTAGGGAGGAGGCTGCTCAGCGTAGGAAGAGGCTGACAGGCAGGAAGCCCTCCGTAGGGAAGAACTAGACAGGATGGAGGCTCTTGCGTAGGGAGGAGATGGAACAACTTCTTTCGCGGCCTCCCGCTTCTGTAAACCAGGGGTAATCACCAGGCAGGTGATAGAGTTAGAGGCCCAAAGTTAAGCTTCCAGAGTTCAGACCTAGTGAGGACATTGATATGTTCCTAGAGCATTTTGACAAGGTTGCTTGTTCATACCCAATTGTCTGAGGAACAAAAGGCTATGCACCTTTTTTCTGGATTATCTGGTGCTGCAAGGGAGTGTGTGCTCACTCTAAATGAAGGCGCGTCTTATGCAGACATGCAGTTGGCTCTGCGTAAGCGTTTCCACCTTACCCCAGAGACCTACAGGAGGAAGTTATAGGTCATGAAGAAGAATAATGATGAGACCTTTGTGCAGTTTGGTGATAGGCTGCGCAAAACGCTAGGTACTGGCGTCAGTTAGCTAAGTTGGAGCTGGAGGATCTGATCCTCATTGAACAGCTCACCAACACTGTGTCCCCAGAGTTGAGGATCCGGATAGGCGAGACAGCACCTCAGGATTTTCGCGGCTGCGATTCACACCGCTGAGGTGTTTGCTGAAGCTCGCAGGGCTTATGAGCATCGCCCAGATACGGAGAGGAAGCCCTCCACAGGATTTAGTAGCAATAAGGTTGCCGACAACTGCTAGTGGGGTGAACAAGGCAGGCAGTTCATCGGGGATTTCAGCACCCCGGTTTTGTTTTCTTTGTGGTCGCCCCGGCCACATTAGGAAAGATTGCCCTAAAGCCGCTGGTAGTCATGGGGCTAGTCCTTTTCAGCGTCCTCGTGCCTCGGCTAACGTGGGTTCCATCCCAGCTTCTGGTGATTCAGAGTTGCCCAGTGTTTCTCTTCTGTTGTTGGTTCCTCCTTGGTCGACACCATCAGGATTCGGGAGCATCAACACTCTTTGTGGATAAGGATTTAGTTTCCCTAAGGCCCGGCGGGGCGCTAGTTATGATGTGTGCGGGTTGGAAGCTGGTTTTACCTCCACCCGCCTTCTGTACTTATTCCTATCTCCACCCCCTACTTCTGTGGCGAAGTATGGGCTATCGCGGTGGAGCGACCTCTGTATTCCCTTATCATAGGGAATACTATCACCTTCGCAGACGGACGCAGTCAGTCCGTGTCTACGGATTTGCCCGTACAGGCGTGTGTGGGAGTCACCACACGCGCCAAAGCTAAGAAGCAGGAACAGGAATTGCGTCCCGTTCTCCAGCCGATCTCTGACGAGGTTCTGGCCAGGGCCGATCCTGCTACCATGGTCCGTCTTCAGGCCAGGGACTTGGATGTCCAACGCCTGCGACAACTGGTAGGTCGTCCTGCTCAGATCTGCCCGACATGCCAAGGTGAGCTTCAAGCTCCACAGGGGGATCCTTTTTAGGGTTTTTACCCAGGCAGATCGTGTGGCCAAGCAGCTCGTGGTTCCCCAAAGCCTGAGAGAGTCTGTCCTCCGGCAGGCCCACGATTCCCCCATGGCAGGTCATATGGGCTCCAAGCGGACTCTCGAGCGAGTTAGGCAGGATTTCTTCTGGCCAGGGATGAACTCACAGGTTAGGCAGTACTGCCGCAGTTGCGATACTGCCAACGGACAACGCCTAAGGGGCGCTTGAGGCGTGTTCCCCTGGATCAGTGCCACTGGTTGGGAACCATTCAGCAAGGTTGGGGTCGACCTGGTGGACCCATAATCCACCATCCGATCGCGGTCACCGCTACACTTCGTAGTGTAGAATCTGCGAGTCGATACCCAGAGGCTGTCCCGCTAGGACTATTGATGCCCTACTGTTGCTAAAATCATCTCAGGCAGATTTGGACGCGCACTGGCGTGCCCAAGAAGAAGTACGGCCGGAAGTTTGTACTGGAGAGCGATCATCATCCTCTCCAGTGCCTGGACCGGATCCGGCCAGTCAGTCGTCGACTCATGAGTTAGGCAGTGGAGCTGCAGAGTCATGCGTTCACTTTCCGTCATATCAAGGGTTCCTGTAATACGGATGCTGACTATCTTAGCCGAGCTCCGTAGTTAGCATATTGGAAAATCAGTCAGAGGGACACCTCCCCTCAACCAGGGTTATATCCCCTTTTTGGTCTCTGTATCAGGTGTAGTGACAGTTGTCACTTCAGTGAGGTTAACGGTAGTGAATCACCAATGGTTCGTATTGTTACTTTCATGGTTGGAAGTTTGCTTAGTTGTTTGATAAATGTGTATTATGTATTCCCTCGGTGTGATATCTATCGTGGAATGTTTGTATTGGATTCATCGTACTCTGTCGATCACAGAGAGTTGGGTTCGGTCCCATTGTTGTGAAGTTGCACATGCGACAAGGTTCAAAGGAGCACTGTATCTCAGAGAAACAGATGCTTTTAGAAGGGGGGTTTGTCACGAGTTTGTCACGAGGCCTACGACGTTCGACCACCTAGGGTGGCGGAATTACTTATTTGTTTATTGTCGTTGCTGTTGTCGTGTAGCCGTCCCTTAGGGTGGCTTGTGGTGCAGTCGCACCTTGGTGTGGTTCAGCTCAACTTCGTTTGCTTTCTCTCTCTCTCTCTCTAATTCCACCGCCCGTGCTATTCATCCTGCAAGTTCACGGGTGGCCGGTACCTTTCTCTCGAACTTTCTGTCTGTCGGCCTCTCGCCTGTCTTTTTACCTGTCGCACGTGCTTCGTTTCTTTTAGTTTGAAGTATGCTCACTCTGTGACGCAGCATGCATGTTGGCCGCCATTTGCTGAGGGAGGTTAGCTCTTCACTCGAGCGGAAGATGTCTCTGGGGGCGCCTGCTCCAGTCCTGGTTCTTTACCTTATCATCGAGAGTACAGTCAGTACTTTCAATTCCTGCAGTCGGCCTGTAGGAGAGGGACATCATTTCTTCTGTTTCCGCATCTTCGCCTCTGTCCTCTCGACTGGACAGAGGTAGAGAGAGTCCTTTGACCCGCCTCTTCGGGTCACCCACGGTAGCTGGTAAGCATCAGTTTCGTGGTCTGTTTGTTTTGGTTTGTTGTTGTTAGCCGGCTTAGTCTTCGCTTTTGCGCAATTTTCTTTTGTTTTCGAAATTGTAAGAGAAATATTGTGAGACCTTTTCTCTGGTTAATTCCATCTTTAACCTGGCCATTCTAAATTATTCCCAAAATTCTTTCTCCTGTTTATGTATCTGGTGATGCGGTAGTCGGTGGGGAAGGGAGAGAACCTGGTGATTCAGGGTTGGAACTTGCTTGGTCTCGCTCGTCCGCCCCTGTCACATTCGCCGACTTTATCCTTCGGCCACCGTCTGTTTGTGTGTGCAAGGAGAACGAGTTTTATGTTCACGAGCGTGCGTACGCATGATTGTCGTTCGATGCGTGGTTGGAGATTTGTGTTATTTTGAAATGTGTTTATAAAATGTGACGGTTATGCCATTGAATTATTATTTACAAATGTGGTGGCAGTTATTAAGCGATGGTCGCTGTGTTGATTTATTTCCTAGGAAGGAAAACGTTAAGCGTGAGTGAGAGAAGGGTGAAGATAATTCATATTTGTTTTATAACCTGTTGATTTATGCAGTCTTTTACCTGCATCGTGTGAGAGACTTGATTCAATGGTGTTACTGTGTGCGTTTAATACACTTCCCCTCGCCCATCATGCGAGTGGCTGATAAGACTTGACAGCAATGGTCAGACGGTACTGACGCAGGTTCCAGTACCCTTCTTCCTTCTTCCTTCCTCCTTCCTTCTTCTTTTCTCCTCTCCGACTCTCCTCCCAGCTACGTCCTCCCCCCTCCCGGGGGCTTCACCTGGAGCACGAACTGGATGGTGCCACGTGCTGGTCGAGGCCACGTTCTGGCTGAGACCACGGACGAGATGGTGCCACGCGCTGGTCGAGGCCACGCCTTGGTCGGGACCGTGGACTGCTAGGGGAGCCCGCCGTCTCGACTGGCCGGCCTGGACCCCCGTCCAGGACCTCCAGTAACAGCTACGTCCCCCCCCCCCCCCCCGGACACGCTCTTCACTGCCCGCTTGGGAGTCGAGGGTGTCGGCTTTGGGCGACTCCCTGCGAGAACCAACCCGGCTCGGAGCACCTAGTGCGACAGGGTGCTCCTGCGGACTTGACAGGGCAGGGATGTGGACGCACTCCGTGGTGTGAGAAAGGGTCAATACTGAAATACTTCTTTATAATTGTGTACATGTCATATGTGCTGGAATGCTGTAATTGTGATTGTGTACGTCGTATGGTGAAAATTTATTTATAATCGTGCATGTTGTGGGTGTGGGAGTGCTTGATTGCGATTGTGCATGTTGTGTGCGTTGGAGTGCTTGATCGTGATTGTGCATGTGTGTGCGTTGGAGTGCTTGATCGTGATTGTGCATGTTGTGTGCGTTGGAGTGCTTTATTGTGATCGTGCATGGTGCGTGTGTTGGAATGTTTATTTTGCTGGTGTGAATAAATGGGTGTTGTATCGTAATCTTTATTGTGTGGTCTCTTGCGGAGCGTGTGAGGTCAGTCACTCCTTCACTCCCACCTAGACCGATCCTGTCAGGGCAGACCTCCAGGGGTCGGTCGTGACAGTCCTCTTATTGGAAACTTTTCCCCACACATTTCCTGATCATTTAGCTCCTTCACATGTAGCATATGTTTCACCTGGTATTAAAGTATCAGACAGTGTACATGGTCGTCTATCAGGTGGTGTTGTTTTCTTTGTTCGAAAATCACTTAGTAAATATGTACGTAGAGTTGAATTTGAAATGGACAATATTGTTATTCTGAAAGTGTCCCGCCAGCTCATGGGAACCATGTCTGATTGCTTAGTAATTGGAGTTTACATTCCCCCTGAAAACTCGCCTTATTACCAGGAAACGGACATTTATAATGGTGTTAGTCTGTTGGAAGACTGCTTGCTCGATCTTGGAAATGAATATAATGATGTTCCAATTATGATTTGTGGAGATTTAAATGCACGAACTGGTTCCCTATATTCACAAAAAAGCAACATATCAAACGAATTTTATGATTTACGACACGGAGGATGCAACTAATTCCAATGATAAATTACGTACGTCTTCTGATACCATAGTCAACCCGTTTGGTCGCTTGTTGCTATCTATATGTAACCAGTATGAGCTTTGTATCATGAACGGATTAGAATCGAAGTCTTTTTCAGGGGAATATACATATATATCTGCAAATGGATGTAGTGTTGTGGACTACTGTTTGATTTCAAACCGGTTGCTAGAAAGATGTGATTGTTTTAACGTTGTTCCTATGGTTGAATCGAAGCATGCGGCTATCGAAATATCTCTAAATGTATTTGCTGATGCGGTTCTCCCCAAACTTAATTTTGCCCATAAAGTCGTTTCAGTATGTATGTATAAATGGGACGAGAACAAGTATGAAACGTTCTCCGACCTGATGCATAATGAAAATGTGGAAAATATCATGGACGAAGCTGTATCACTTATTGAAATTGATATAAATCAACCACTAAGCAAATTCAATGAATGCTTTACATATGCAGGTGAATGTATGAAAAACACTATACATGTTGGGTCAGAAAAGAGAAAAAGATGGTACGATCTTGAATGTATAAACAGACTAGGACTCTTTTGCGCAGGAAACTGCACCAGTTCGGCAGATCTCACCTCGATACCGATATTCTGAGAAAAGAAGGCAGTACAAAGAGCTACTTGAATGTAAAAAGAAATATTACAAGGAAAATGTTTTGCATTCCTTGCACGACAATTTGAATAACCCAAGAAAGTTTTGGGATACAGTTCGTTCTGCATCACCCTCAGCTAGTGGACAAAACACAATAACTAAGACTGAATGGTTCGAGCATTTCACCAATGTTTTCAACGCCAGTGGCAATGACCGTAGCGATGATGGTAGCATTGAGGGTAATGAAGATGCTAATTTTGATGCTCATGATGCAGCCCAAGTCACATTTAACTGTGACACACTGAATGAGGCAATCACTACAGGAGAAATTCGGGAGGCAGTACGAGCACTCAAAAGCCGAAAAGCTGCAGGTCCGGATAGTCTCATAGGAGAGTTTTATAAAAATGGTATAGAACAGAAGAGAAGATTGAGGTGGTTGTTGAGAAAAAGGTGTCAGAATTATGGGAAGAGAAGGTTGACAAGGAAAAAAGAGAGCTGAATCTGATATTTACAAATATCCAGAGTGGAGTGAAAATAGTTTATTCACATGAAGCAGAGACCATTTGAGAAGTAGCGCAAAAATGACGTTATTGAAATGATCAGGAAAAACATAGGATTAAGCAAAACTAAAATCTAAAAGTTAGTAAATTAGTATAAAAACGATAATCCTACACAGTATGTATGTTGTAGGGCCGTATTTTTGGTTATAAAGTCTTACTTGCAGAGAACAGCATTTTACCAATCCTAGGCGCATCCGCCCGAAACAAGTTGAGGGAGGATGTGAGTTAGGATTGGTAAATGCTGTTCTCTCGAACAGTCCACAACGTGCAGGAGACGAGGACGACACTGCCGAGGAGGGTACCAGCTTCCAGCCGTTCTCATTGCCTCCCCGTGGTTATGGTCGGGGCTCTCCTCTGAGGACTCCGATGGAGCAGTCATCAAGTTCAGCCACGGCAAAAAGATGCCAGTGGAGGGGGGGGGGGGACGAGGGAGGTCACGTGTAGTGGGACAGGCACGTTCTGATTGCAATCAGCCGCCCCCGGCGACACCTGTGCGAACCAGAAACCTGAGGTCTGCTCTCTCTGCGTCCAACCAAGCAACACTTCCAAGGACTGGCACCGAACACACCAACTCAAAATTCTGGCATGCCGAATTCCAGTTGTGTGAAAATAGCAATCAGGCCATCGCCCTAGCTTTGATCCTTTTACCGACTTAATAGTGACACAACAAATCTCAAACTGTTTTGAACTCGATGATAACTCTGATGTGAAATGTGGCAACTGCTATGACGATAATGTGCATGCCGTCATTAGTGTCGATGACAATGACTGTCCACTGTCCGAAGTGACTCAGTGTCCACTGTCCGAAGTGAATCAGCCTTGTTCGTTAGTACACATCAAAGACTACGTTTCGTGTCATTTAATGTAGAAGGCATATGGAGGATTGCGAATGAACTTGATTTACCCTATTTTGTTGCAAAGTATGATTTTGTCCTTGTCACGAGTTTGTCACGAGGCCTACGACGTTCGACCCACCTAGGGTGGCGGAATTACTTATTTGTTTATTGTCGTTGCTGTTGTCGTGTAGCCGTCCCTTAGGGTGGCTTGTGGTGCAGTCGCACCTTGGTGTGGTTCAGCTCAACTTCGGTTTGCTTTCTCTCTCTCTCTCTCTAATTCCACCGCCCGTGCTATTCATCCTGCAAGTTCACGGTGTGCCGGTACCTTTCTCTCGAACTTTCTGTCTGTCGGCCTCTCGCCTGTCTTTTTACCTGTCGCACGTGCTTCGTTTCTTTTAGTTTGAAGTATGCTCACTCTGTGACGCAGCATGGCATGTTGGCCGCCATTGCTGAGGAGGTTAGCTCTTCACTCGAGCGGAAGATGTCTCTGGGGCGCCTGCTCCAGTCCTGGTTCTTTACCTTATCATCCGAGAGTACAGTCAGTACTTTCAATTCCTGCAGTCGGCCTGTAGGAGAGGGACATCATTTCTTCTGTTTCCGCATCTTCGCCTCTGTCCTCTCGACTGGACAGAGGGTAGAGAGAGTCCTTTGACCCGCCTCTTCGGGGTCACCCACGGGTAGCTGGTAAGCATCAGTTTCGTGGTCTGTTTGTTTGGTTTGTTGTTGTTAGCCGGCTTAGTCTTCGCTTTTGCGCAATTTTCTTTTGTTTTCGAAATTGTAAGAGAAATATTGTGAGACCTTTTCTCTGGTTAATTCCATCTTTAACCTGGCCATTCTAAATTATTCCCAAAATTCTTTCTCCTGTTTATGTATCTGGTGATGCGGTAGTCGGTGGGGAAGGAGAGAAACCTGGTGATTCAGGGTTGGAACTTGCTTGGTCTCGCTCGTCCGCCCCTGTCACATTCGCCGGACTTTATCCTTCGGCCACCGTCTGTTTGTGTGTGCAAGGAGAACGAGTTTTATGTTCACGAGCGTGCGTACGCATGATTTGTCGTTCGGATGCGTGGTTGGAGATTTGTGTTATTTGAAATGTGTTTATAAAATGTGACGGTTATAGCCATTGAATTATTATTTACAAATGTGGTGGCAGTTATTAAGCGATGGTCGCTGTGTTGATTTATTTCCTAAGGAAGGAAAACGTTAAGCGTGAGTGAGAGAAGGGTGAAGATAATTCATATTTGTTTATAACCTGTTGATTTAATGCAGTCTTTTACCTGCATCGTGTGAGAAGACTTGATTCAATGGGTGTACTGTGTGCGTTTAATACACTTCCCCTCGCCCATCATGCGAGTGGCTGATAAGACTGACAGCAATGGTCAGACGGTACTGACGGCAGGGTTCCAGTACCCTTCTTCCTTCTTCCTTCCTCCTTCCTTCTTCTTTTCCTCCTCTCCGACCTCCTCCCAGCTACGTCCTCCCCCTCCCGGGGGCTTCACCTGGAGAACGAACTGGATGGTGCCACGTGCTGGTCGAGGCCACGTTCTGGCTGAGACCACGGACGAGATGGTGCCACGCGCTGGTCGAGGCCACGCCTTGGTCGGGACCGTGGACTGCTAGGGGAGCCCGCCGTCTCGACTGGCCGCCTGGACCCCCGTCCAGGACCTCCAGTAACAGCTACGTCCCCCCCCCCCCCCGGGACAACGCTCTTCACTGCCCGCTTGGAGTCGAGGGTGTCGGCTTTGGGCGACTCCCTGCGAGAACCAACCCGGCTCGGAGCACCTAGTGCGACAGGGTGCTCCCTGCGGACTTGACAGGGGCAGGGATGTGGACGCACTCCGTGGTGTGAGAAAGGTCAATACTGGAAATACTTCTTTATAATTGTGTACATGTCATATGTGCTGGAATGCTGTAATTGTGATGTGTGTACGTCGTATGGTGAAATATTTATTTATAATCGTGCATGTTGTGGGTTGGGAGTGCTTGATTGCGATTGTGCATGTTGTGTGCGTTGGAGTGCTTGATCGTGATTGTGCATGTTGTGTGCGTTGGAGTGCTTGATCGTGATTGTGCATGTTGTGTGCGTTGGAGTGCTTTATTGTGATCGTGCATGGTGCGTGTGTTGGAATGTTTATTTTGCTGGTGTGAATAAATGGGGTGTTGTATCGTAATCTTTATTGTGTGGTCTCTTGCGGAGCGTGTGAGGTCAGTCACTCCCTTCACTCCCACCTAGACCGATCCTGTCAGGGCAGACCTCCAGGGGTCGGTCGTGACAATTGTGGGGCTCGTCCGGGATGTGAAGGGCTCTGGCTGTCTCTCTCTCGTTTCGCAGAGTACCTGTTTAGTTTTGTCTGTTTTGTATAATGTTTAGTCAGTTTGTCGTGTTTGTTCGTGGGTGGTTGGCTGGGTGACTCTAGAGTGAAGGGAGTCTTTTTGGTGGCCTGAGGGAACATCCGGCGTGACTCGGGGGTCGAGGTGAGACCAGGAGGAGTCGACCGCTTCCAGACCTCCTTCCGCCGGGTACCTCACGCAGCACGCCGTAAGTCTTGCCCTTCTGTTGCCGCTCAGTCTTCCATTCCTGTTTTGTATTTAGCCAATTCTTGTTTTTTTTTTCTCTACCGGGTTGTTGAGTACAGGGGTTGCATCGGACGCTAGTGTTTTTTGTTTTCCTCTCTCCGATCCCCTCTGCTAGGTTTTTGTTTTGTTTTTTTTTTCCGGCCAGCCCCACCGCACTGTTGCTCGTGCTGTAGAAGCGCGGTGTTGCCAGAGTGGGGCAGCCGGACATAGTTTTTGTTTCGTTTTTTTTTCGGTGAGCCCCACCGCACTGTTGCTCGTGCTGTAGAGCGCGTGTTGCCAGAGTGGGAGCAGCCGGAACTTGTCCGCACACACGCACACACACACATACACACATATACACAGCCCTAAAATATTTGTTTTTTTTTCTCTAGTGGAATTGTTTTTCCCCTGTATTTGGAAAACTGTAGGATATTGTTGTCATGGCGACGTCCGGCGCTGGTGGTGTGGCGACGCGTGCGTCGAAGAAGAAGGGTATTCAAAATGTTACTGTCGTCCCTACTATTAGTACCAGTACTTCGACTACGGTAACTTCTACCTATTCCAGTGCTGTAGCAGGTAGCCCAGTGAGTACTTTTACTACCTCTTCGCTGGGGGACTCCCTGTCGAGACCCCGACTGGCACTTCCGCTCGGAAGCGTCAGAGTATAGCGAAGCAACTGTGGGCTTCTGTTGAGTCGCAGAGACCGAAACCTTCTCCTCTCCAGGCTTCCCCTCGTAAGGGGCATGCCCCAGAAGACTTTCCTTATGGAAAGTCGAGACCAAGGACGGGTCAGACGGATCATCCTCCCGTGTCGGGAGTGGTGAACCCCGCTCAGGATATCACCTCTGTCCTTATGTTTCTGGAGCGACAGCGACGGAGGATGAGGCCCAACGTAGGGAAGAGGCCGCTAGGCAGGAAGCTCTGCGTAGGGAAGAGCGTAGAGAGGAGGCCGCTAGGCAGGAAGCTCTGCGTAGGAAGAGCGTAGAGAGGAGCCGCTAGACAGGAGGCTCTGCGCAGAGAGGAGACTGACAGACAGGAGATTATGCATAGGGAAAGGCTATGCTGCGCAGAGAAGAGGCTGCCCGACAGGAGGCCCTTCGTAAGGAAGAAGCTGCTAGACAGGAGGCTCAGCGTAGGGAGGAGGCTGCTCAGCGTAGGGAAGAGGCTGACAGGCAGGAAGCCCTCCGTAGGGAAGAACTAGACAGGATGGAGGCTCTGCGTAGGGAGGAGATGGAACAACTTCTTTCGCGGCCTCCCGCTTCTGTAAACCAGGGGTTAATCACCAGGCAGGTGATAGAGTTAGAGGCCCAAAGTTAAAGCTTCCAGAGTTCAGACCTAGTGAGGACATTGATATGTTCCTAGAGCATTTTGACAAGGTTGCTTGTTCATACCAATTGTCTGAGGAACAAAAGGCTATGCACCTTTTTTCTGGATTATCTGGTGCTGCAAGGGAGTGTGTGCTCACTCTAAATGAAGGCGCGTCTTATGCAGACATTGCAGTTGGCTCTGCGTAAGCGTTTCCACCTTACCCCAGAGACCTACAGGAGGAAGTTTAGGTCCATGAAGAAGAATAATGATGAGACCTTTGTGCAGTTTGGTGATAGGCTGCGCAAAACGCTAGGGTACTGGCGTCAGTTAGCTAAGTGGAGCTGGAGGATCTGATCCTCATTGAACAGCTCACCAACACTGTGTCCCCAAGTTGAGGATCCGATAGGCGAGACAGCACCTCAGGATTTCGCGGCTGCGATTCACACCGCTGAGGTGTTTGCTGAAGCTCGCAGGGCTTATGGGCATCGCCCAGATACGGAGAGGAAGCCCTCCACAGGATTTAGTAGCAATAAGGTGCCGACAACTGCTAGTGGGGTGAACAAGGCAGGCAGTTCATCGGGGATTTCAGCACCCCGGTTTTGTTTTCTTTGTGGTCGCCCCGGCCACATTAGGAAAGATTGCCCTAAAGCCGCTGGTAGTCATGGGGCTAGTCCTTTTCAGCGTCCTCGTGCCTCGGCTAACGTGGGTTCCATCCCAGCTTCTGGTGATTCAGAGTGCCCAGTGTTTCTCTCTGTTGTTGGTTTCCTCCTTGGTCGACACCATCAGGGATTCGGGAGCATCAACACTCTTTGTGGATAAGGATTTAGTTTCCCTAAGGCCCGGCGGGGCGCTAGTTATGATGTGTGCGGGTTGGAAGCTGGTTTTACCTCACCCGTCCTTCTGTATCTTATTCCTATCTCCACCCCCTACTTCTGTGGCGAAGTATGGGCTATCGCGCGGTGGAGCGACCTCTGTATTCCCTTATCATAGGGAATACTATCACCTTCGCAGACGGACGCAGTCAGTCCGTGTCTACGGATTTGCCCGTACAGGCGTGTTGGGAGTCACCACACGCGCCAAAGCTAAGAAGCAGGAACAGGAATTGCGTCCCGTTCTCCAGCCGATCTCTGACGAGGTTCTGGCCAGGGCCGATCCTGCTACCATGGTCCGTCTTCAGGCCAGGGACTTGGATGTCCAACGCCTGCGACAACTGGTAGGTCGTCCTGCTCAGTCTGCCCGACATGCCAAGGTGAGCTTCAAGCTCCACAGGGGGATCCTTTTTAGGGTTTTTACCCAGGCAGATCGTGTGGCCAAGCAGCTCGTGGTTCCCCAAAGCCTGAGAGGTCTGTCCTCCGGCAGGCCCACGATTCCCCCATGGCAGGTCATATGGGCTCCAAGCGACTCTCGAGCGAGTTAGGCAGGATTTCTTCTGGCCAGGGATGAACTCACAGGTTAGGCAGTACGCCGCAGTTGCGATACCTGCCAACGGACAACGCCTAAGGGCGCTTGAGGCGTGTTCCCCTGGATCATGCCACTGGTTGGGAACCATTCAGCAAGGTATGGGGTCGACCTGGTGGGACCCATAATCCACCATCCGATCGCGGTCACCGCTACACTTCGGTAGTGTAGAATCTGCGAGTCGATACCCAGAGGCTGTCCCGCTTAGGACTATTGATGCCCCTACTGTTGCTAAATCTCTCAGGCAGATTTGGACGCGCACTGGCGTGCCCAAGAAGAAGTACGGCCGGAAGTTTGTACTGGAGAGCGATCATCATCCTCTCCAGTGCCTGGACCGGATCCGGCCAGTCATCGTCGACTCATGAGTTAGGCAGTGGAGCTGCAGAGTCATGCGTTCACTTTCCGTCATATCAAGGGTTCCTGTAATACGGATGCTGACTATCTTAGCCGAGCTCCGTAGTTAGCATATTGGAAAATCAGTCAGAGGGACACCTCCCCTCAACCAGGGTTATATCCCCTTTTTGGTCTCTGTATCAGGTGTAGTGACAGTTGTCACTTCAGTGAGGTTAACGGTAGTGAATCACCATGGTTCGTATTGTTACTTTCATGGTTGGAAGTTTGCTTAGTTGTTTGATAAATGTAGTATTATGTATTCCCTCGGTGTGTTCTATCGTGGAATGTTTGTATTGGATTCATCGTACTCTGTCGACACAGAGAGTTGTGGTTCGGTCCCATTGTTGTGAAGTTGCACATGCGACAAGGTTCAAAGGAGCCGTATCTCAGAGAAACAGATGCTTTTAGAAGGGGGTTTGTCCACGAGTTTTGTCACGAGGCCTACGACGTTCGACCCCACCTAGGGTGGCGGAATTACTATTTGTTTATTGTCGTTGCTGTTGTCGTGTAGCCGTCCCTTAGGGTGGCTTGTGGTGCAGTCGCACCTTGGTGTGGTTCAGCTCAACTTCGGTTTGCTTTCTCTCTCTCTCTCTCTCTAATTCCACCGCCCGTGCTATTCATCCTGCAAGTTCAACGGTGTGCCGGTACCTTTCTCTCGAACTTTTCTGTCTGTCGCGCTCTCGCCTGTCTTTTTACCTGTCGCACGTGCTTCGTTTCTTTTAGTTTGAAGTATGCTCACTCTGTGACGCAGCATGGCATGTTGGCCGCCATTTGCTGAGGAGGTTAGCTCTTCACTCGAGCGGAAGATGTCTCTGGGGGCGCCTGCTCCAGTCCTGGTTCTTTACCTTATCATCGAGAGTACAGTCAGTACTTTCAATTCCTGCAGTCGCCTGTGGAGAGGGACATCATTTCTTCTGTTTCCGCATCTTCGCCTCTGTCCTCTCGACTGGACAGAGGGTAGAGAGAGTCCTTTGACCCGCCTCTTCGGGTCACCCACGGGTAGCTGGTAAGCATCAGTTTCGTGGTCTGTTTGTTTTGGTTGTTGTTGTTAGCCGGCTTAGTCTTCGCTTTTGCGCAATTTTCTTTTGTTTTTGAAATTGTAAGAGAAATATTGTGAGACCTTTTCTCTGGTTAATTCCATCTTTAACCTGGCCATTCTAAATTATTCCCAAAATTCTTTCTCCTGTTTATGTATCTGGTGATGCGGTAGTCGGTGGGGAAGGGAGAGAACCTGGTGATTCAGGGTTGGAACTTGCTTGGTCTCGCTCGTCCGCCCCTGTCACATTCGCCGACTTTATCCTTCGGCCACCGTCTGTTTGTGTGTGCAGGAGAGAACGAGTTTTTATGTTCACGAGCGTGCGTACGCATGAATATTGTCGTTCGGATGCGTGGTTGGAGATTTGTGTTATTTTGAAATGTGTTTATAAAATGTGACGGTTATGCCATTGAATTATTATTTACAAATGTGGTGGCAGTTATTAAGCGATGGTCGCTGTGTTGATTTTATTTCCTAAGGAAGGAAAACGTTAAGCGTGAGTGAGAGAAGGGTGAAGATAATTCATATTTGTTTTATAACCTGTTGATTTAATGCAGTCTTTTACCTGCATCGTGTGAGAAGACTTGATTCAATGGGTGTACTGTGTGCGTTTAAATACACTCCCCTCGCCCATCATGCGAGTGGCTGATAAGACTTGACAGCAATGGTCAGACGTACTGACGGCAGGGTTCCAGTACCCTTCTTCCTTCTTCCTTCCTCCTTCCTTCTTCTTTTCTCCTCCTCTCCGACTCTCCTCCCAGCTACGTCCTCCCCCCTCCCGGGGGCTTCACCTGGAGCACGAACTGGATGGTGCCACGTGCTGGTCGAGGCCACGTTCTGGCTGATGACCACGGACGAGATGGTGCCACGCGCTGGTCGAGGCCACGCCTTGGTCGGGACCGTGGACTGCTAGGGGAGCCCGCCGTCTCGACTGGCCGGCCTGGACCCCCGTCCAGGACCTCCAGTAACAGCTACGTCCCCCCCCCCCCCCCCCCCGGGACACGCTCTTCACTGCCCGCTTGGGAGTCGAGGGTGTCGGCTTTGGGCGACTCCCTGCGAGAACCAACCCGGCTCGGAGCACCTAGTGCGACAGGGTGCTCCCGCGGACTTGACAGGGGCAGGGATGTGGACGCACTCCGTGGTGTGAGAAAGGGTCAATACTGGAAATACTTCTTTATAATTGTGTACATGTCATATGTGCTGGAATGCTGTAATTGTGATTGTGTACGTCGTAATGGTGAAATATTTATTTATAATCGTGCATGTTGTGGGTGTGGGAGTGCTTGATTGCGATTGTGCATGTTGTGTGCGTTGGAGTGCTTGATCGTGATTGTGCATGTTGTGTGCGTTGGAGTGCTTGATCGTGATTGTGCATGTTGTGTGCGTTGGAGTGCTTTATTGTGATCGTGCATGGTGCGTGTGTTGGAATGTTTATTTTGCTGGTGTGAATAAATGGGGTGTTGTATCGTAATCTTTATTGTGTGGTCTCTTGCGGAGCGTGTGAGGTCAGTCACTCCCTTCACTCCCACCTAGACCGATCCTGTCAGGGCAGACCTCCAGGGTCGGTCGTGACAGTCCTCTTATTGGAAACTTTTCCCCCACACATTTCCTGATCATTTAGCTCCTTCACATGTAGCATATGTTTCACCTGGTATTAAAGTATCAGACAGTGTACATGGTCGTCTATCAGGTGGTGTTGTTTTCTTTTGTTCGAAAATCACTTAGTAAATATGTACGTAGAGTTGAATTTGAAATGGACAATATTGTTATTCTGAAAGTGTCCCGCCAGCTCATGGGAACCATGTCTGATTGGCTTAGTAATTGGAGTTTACATTCCCCCTGAAAACTCGCCTTATTACCAGGAAACGGACATTTATAATGGTGTTAGTCTGTTGAAGACTGCTTGCTCGATCTTGGAAATGAATATAATGATGTTCCAATTATGAATTTGTGGAGATTTAAATGCACGAACTGGTTCCCTATATTCACAAAAAAGCAACATATCAAACGAATTTTATGATTTACGACACGGAGGATGCAACTAATTCCAATGATAATTACGTACGTCTTCTGATACCATAGTCAACCCGTTTGGTCGCTTGTTGCTATCTATATGTAACCAGTATGAGCTTTGTATCATGAACGGATTAGAATCGAAGTCTTTTTCAGGGGAATATACATATATATCTGCAAATGGATGTAGTGTTGTGGACTACTGTTTGATTTCAAACCGGTTGCTAGAAAGATGTGATTGTTTTAACGTTGTTCCTATGGTTGAATCGAAGCATGCGGCTATCGAAATATCTCTAAATGTATTTGCTGATGCGGTTTCTCCCCAAACTTAATTTTGCCCATAAAGTCGTTTCAGTATGTATGTATAAATGGGACGAGAACAAGTATGAAACGTTCTCCGACCTGATGCATAATGAAAATGTGGAAAATATCATGGACGAAGCTGTATCACTTATTGAAATTGATATAAATCAACCACTAAGCAAATTCAATGAATGCTTTACATATGCAGGTGAATGTATGAAAAACACTATACATGTTGGGTCAGAAAAGAGAAAAAGATGGTACGATCTTGAATGTATAAACAGACCTAGGACTCTTTGCGCAGGAAACTGCACCAGTTCGGCAGATCTCACCTCGATACCGATATTCTGAGAAAAGAAGGCAGTAACAAAGAGCTACTTGAATGTAAAAAGAAATAATACAAGGAAATGTTTTGCATTCCTTGCACGACAATTTGAATAACCCAAGAAAGTTTTGGATACAGTTCGTTCGCATCACCCTCAGCTAGTGGACAAAACACAATAACTAAGACTGAATGGTTCGAGCATTTCACCAATGTTTTCAACGCCAGTGGCAATGACCGTAGCGATGATGGTAGCATTGAGGGTAATGAAGATGCTAATTTTGAATGCTCAATGATGCAGCCCAAGTCACATTTAACTGTGACACACTAGAATGAGGCAATCACTACAGAGAAATTCGGGAGGCAGTACGAGCACTCAAAAGCCGAAAAGCTGCAGGTCCGGATAGTCTCATAGGAGAGTTTTATAAAAATGGTATAGAACAGAAGAGAAGATTGAGGTGGTTGTTGAGAAAAAGGTGTCAGAATTATGGGAAGAGAAGGTTGACAAGGAAAAAGAGAGCTGAATCTGATATTTACAAATATTCCAGAGTGTGGAGTGAAAATAGGGAAGAAAGAATGAAAATGGAGAGGAGAGTATACAGAAGATGGTGGGAAGATTTGTCCTCAATTGAAAGACGAGACTGTCCAGAATCCAGTGAGACTGGGCAAATACAATATCGAACAAAAACCGAGACTGCTTAGAGTAAGTGTACAAAACAAGGAGGTAAAAAAAGAAATATTGAGAAATGCCCCACAAAATAAATGCAGGGTGACAGAGCAAAAAAAGAGGATATATATAAACCCAGACTACACACAATTGAAAGACAAAAGAACAAAGAACTAAGAGAAGAGCTTCGAAAAAGGATTGAGAAAGGAGAGAAAGACATTGGAATCAGAGGTGGAAAATAGTGAAAGTACAGTGGAAACCTAGGCCTGGCCAAGATGATAAAGAAGAAAACTGACAATCAAAATACAAGAACAAAGAACATGTGAATAGTTTTAAAAGGTATGTAGATAGAAATCTGTGCAGGAACTGTCAATACACGTTCTTGTACACAAATGCAGATGGACTGTTGAACAAAAAAGATGAGTTACTTCTATTAGCTGAAGAAAATAAAACCTCACATTATAGTAATAACAGAATCTATAGCGAAAAAACCAAAAGGGGTAAATTCAGTCGAATATTCAATGCCAGGTTATGAACTATTTTTCAATGAAAATCCCAAAGAGGTATAACTGTATATGTGAAGGACTCTATAAATGCAAAAGTATACAAGTTTACAAAAGGAAATTGACTTTGATGAAAACTTGTGGATTACTTTTTTAAATAAGGATAGACAGAAAATACTGATTGGAACTATTACAAAAGTCCAAACTCAACAACTGAAAATGAAGAAAAAATGTTTGAGTTGCTGAAACAAATAGATTAGAAAGATTCAAATATGTTTGTATAACTGAGATTTTAATTTTCCCAGATATTGACTGGCATGGTACTGGCTTTGGAGAAAGAGGTCAAAAGTTCATAAACTACCTACAGGATGCATTTCTGAACCAAATGCTGAAACAACCAACAAGACACAGGGAGGGACAAAAATCAAATATACTAGATTTAGTACTTGTTAATGATGAAAATATGATATCAGACATTAAGCACTTAGCTCCTATAGGCAAAAAGTGATCATGAGGTTTTAATGTTCTCTTTGTACCTAGGAGAGGAGCAAGGAAAAGAAGAATCAAAGCAGTCATATAATTTTAAGAGAGGAAATTTATAACAAATGAAAGAAGAATTGAAGAAGATCGACTGATAAACTCAATGATCTTAGTGTAGAACAATGCTGGGTAGAAATTAAAAGTATTTAAATTCTTTAACAGAAAACAACGTTCCAAAACAAATATTAAGAAAAATAAAAAACAGAAACCAAAGTGGATGAATGTAAAGACAATGAATTTGTAAAAAAGAAATATAATATGTATCAGAGATTCTTAGCCACAAAGCAGGGGAAAGATTATCAAAATTATATTAAAGCACGTAATACTTGTAACAAAAAAATAAGAAAAGCAAAAAAGGAATTTGAAAAGAAGTTATCAAAGGAATGTAAACAAAATCCAAAAGCCTTTTGGAGATATGTACAATCGAAAACAAAGATGAATACTGGAGTGAGCCTTTAGAGACTAAGGATGGTGACACAGTGCGACAGATAGAGGTAAGGCAGATATTTTGAATACATTTTTTTCTAGTGTATTCACAAGGGAAGATACTAATAATATGCCTGTTCTAGGTCCACCTCAAGGTCAAAAGGCATAATGTTAGAAAATGTAGATTATTTCAGTAGATGCAATAAAAAAAAACTTCAATCTTTAACCCTAATAAGGCATGTGGTCTGGATGCCATCCCATCGAGAATACTAAAAGAGCTAAACGAAGAAATGGCCTTCCCACTTTACATACTCTTTCTAAATCTGTTAAAGAAATGATAGTACCTCAGATTGGAAAACAGCTACAGTCATTCCAGTATTCAAAAAGGTACAAGAACAGATCCAGGAAATTATAGACCAGTGAGTTTAACATGCATTATATGCAAAATTTTAGAATCATTTATTAGAGAGGCTATATTAAACATATGACAGAAAATAAATTATATGCTGAGTGTCAGCATGGATTTCGTGCAAAAAGATCTGTGTGACTCAACTTTTAGAAGTGATGGAAGACTTCACAAAGGAGATAAAGGAGAGAATAAGATGTTTTGTATTTAGACTTTAGAAAAGCATTCGATTCAGTACCACATGAAAGACTTTTAAAGAAATTAGAGTCTTATGGAATAATAGGAAATATACTTGGTTGGTTAGAGACTTTTTATCAAAAAGAACTCAGAAGGTAAGGATTGGTAGCTCCTTCTCTCATAGTGCTGATGTATTAGTGGGATACCACAAGGTAGTATTTTGGGACCAATATTATTTACGGTGTTTATAAATGATCTCCCTGTAGAATTAAAGAGTACATGCAAAGTCTTTGCAGATGACACAAAACTGTATAACTCTCCAAATTACATAAGAATTACAAAAGGATATTGAAACATTAGTACAGTGGTCTGATACTTGGAACCTATATTTTAATGCAGAAAAATGTAAAGTACTTCATATTGGTAAAACAAACCCACAAAAGGAGTATATAATGAAAAATTGGGGGTAAGGAAATAAAAGTATCTAAATGTGAAGAAGAGAAAGACCTAGGTGTGACTTTTGACAAAAACTTATTATTTGACAATCATATTGTAAATAGTATTAATAAAGCTAACAGAATGATTGGAATAATAAAAAGAACCTTTACATTTATGGAAAAGGACACTTTTTTTGCAATTATATAAGACACTAGTTAGACCTGTTCTTGAATATGGCAACACTGTATGGTATCCAATGCTAAAGAGACAATCAGAAGCTCTAGAACAGGTACAAAGAAGAGCAACCAAAATGATTCATAATATAAAAGATTACTCATATCAGGAAAGATTAAAATATCTGCAAATTCCAACACTTAAGGCAAGAAAAATAAGAGGTGACTTGATTCAGGCATACAAGATATTTAATAAAATTGATGATGTTGATAAAGCACGCTTTTTTTGTACATCCGCAGAAAATGTTACAAGGAACGTTGAAGATAAGATATTTAAACAATATCTAGAACGAATTTAAGAAAATATACTTTTACTAATAGAGTAACCAACTTTTGGAATAAACTAACACTTAACATCAAACGTGCACCTAGTATTAATGTGTTCAGAACCTCATAGATAAACATGAATTATTAACAAAAATAGATATGAATTTGATGGATAATAAGTGTGAGCTAGCCTATGACTGGACCAACGGTTAAAAAAAAAAAAGAAGAAGGATATATACATACAGAAGGGGCTAAAAAGCCTAAATAGGCTAAGTTGTATTGATACAACGCCCCTGATCCTGATCCTGATCCTGAACATATTTTGCCTTTCCTATTGAAATTCTTTAACTACCTGTTTGATCATGGATTGTTTCCAGATGAATGGTCTTTGTCAATCATCCAGCCCTGCATAAAAAGGGTGACTTAAATATTCCTGACAATTATTGAGGAATCTCGCTTCTTAATATTTGTAGTAAACTGTACAGTTTTTATATTAAACAAACGTATCTCAAGATGGATTGATGTAAATGGTATTTTGGTGAGGAGCAAGCTGGGTTTAGGGAAGGTTATTCCACAGCAGACCATGTTTTCACACAATGTTCGCTATGGCTCAAAAGCAACTTTTGAGGCATAGAAAACATTTATGTGGCATTTATAGATTTCCGCAAGGCTTTCGACACAGTGTACAGAGGGAAAATTATGGGCTGTTTTACGCAAGTCTGGATTGCAAGGCAAGATATTTAATGCTCTAAGATCGATTTATCATGTCGTAAAGCAACGGTACGTGTCCATGGTGAATTAACTGATGTATTTATGTGCCCGCGAGGGCTTGAAGCAGGGAGAGGTGTGTTCACCAGTTCTTTTCTCCTTATTCATAAATGAGCTCACAAAAGACGTAGTTAATTTGGCCGGCATGGTATCCAGTTGTCCCCAGACTTTATCGAAATATTGATACTGTTATTTGCTGATGACGTGGCATTAACATCTGACAGCATCATTGGCCTTCAGACACAGCTGAATATCCTGTCTGATGTAGCAGAACGCCTGGGACTTATTGTAAATATGGAAAAATCAAATGTTGTTATTTGTCGTAACGGCGGGCACTGGGCGGCGAATGAAAAATGGTGGTTTAATGGAAAGGAACTTAAAATTGCGAACATGTACAAGTACCTGGCATATTATTTGTCAGCAAGATTGAGTTTTGTGTATACAATGTCTGATCTTGCAGAAAGAGCCAAGAAGGAAACGGTAGCATTGATAAGAAGTTGTGGTCCATTGGTGAACACTCACCTGAGATCTTTTTTAAGCTTTTTTGATAGCCAAATACAGCCGATCCTGACTTATGGATCTGAAATATGGGTTTAGTTGAAAATCAAGAATTAAATCGAGAAGGTCCACTTGTTTGCATTAAAATGATGATGGGTGTTAACCCAAAATCGCCTAAACATTTGATATACGGCGAAACGGGCAGATACCCCCTATATGTCACAACGAATTTGAAATGTATAAAGTTCTGGTTACGCCTTGTTTGCATGGATGACAATAGATATCCAAAGAAAGCTTACCATATGCTACTCAGCCTACAGAGTCAAAACTATCAAACTTGGGCTTGTAAAATTAGAAATGTTTGTATAGATTTGGGTTTGGAGTAGTCTGGGAAGCTCAAGGGTCGGAAATATGAGTATGTTTATGGCAACTTTAAACAGAGACTTGTAGATTGTTTTCAACAGGATTGGCATGCGAAATTGGAGTCATATACTTTTTTATAATGTTTATGCATCTTTCAGACAATCCCTGTCAATTAGTACTCATTATGTCAAATTATGAACATCAGGGTGCGTACACGCTTTCCAGGTTTAGAATTGGGATGTCCCCACTGAATTGTCATTTTATGCAGTACAATGTTGGCTCGAGCAGAGACGTTAACTGTCCATTTTGTACCAATGTGCCAGAGACAGAAGTGCATTTTTTGCTTGTTTGTCATACATATGAAACTCTTCGGAAAGAACTGATCCCAAAAAAGTACTACATCCGTCCATCTACGTTTAAATATGTATTGCTACTCATCCTGTAACAACGAAATAATTGTAAGAAAAAATGGCCTATTTATTTTCAAAGCCTTAAAATTGAGACAAGAGAAAATGAATCTGGTTACATGCTGTTAATACTGTGTTTCATTAATCTCACTCCATTGTATGGGCGATTGGCCTGACAATTAAACATTCGTGACTCGTGACTCTCTCTCTCCTCTCACTCTCTCTCTCTTCTCTCTCACTCTCTTCTCTCTCTTCCTCTCTCTCTCTCGTCTCTTCTCTCTTCTCTCTCTCGCTCTCTCTCTCTGTTGGTGAAGAGCGAATCATTCCTGTTCACAACCACGGTAGTACATCTCAATACTATCTCGACCTAAAACAGCGTGTACTGAAAAAGACCTTAATCAGATTTAGATTAGGTGTTTCAGCATTACGAACGCATCGGTACCGATACTCTAAAAATGTCTCCCCTAACTGTCCATTTTGTGAGAGTGTCCCAGAAAAGTGAACTTCATTTTATATGCGTCTGTCCCAAATACTCAAATGTAAGAGAAAATACATTCCCCTGTAAGTATTACAATTACCCTTCTTCTTTCAGGTTATCTCTACTGATGTGTGACACTAAATGTATGTGCAGACTGGCAGCATATCTAACTGATGCATTTAAAAATCCGTAATCTTGCTATTTCGACTGCAGGTTAGTATGGATGTTAATCATATTCATTTTCAATGTAGTATCCTGACAGGATTTCCCTTTGTACCCCCTCCCCTTGACATGGGCAGAACGCCTGGCTCATTAAACAATTTTGTCATTGGTATTGTCATTGTCTCTCTCCTTTCTCTCTTGTTGGTGAAGAGCGAATCATTCCTGTCCACAACCACGGTAGTTTTAGTTTGTTAGTTTTTGGTAGCTTCAGGTGTGAGTTACAAATTACATTGCTCTTGTCTTGTGTGATCCACACTGTAGCATTGCAGTGTTTGGCATCCCTTTCTACCCAGCCTGCCATCTTTTCTTTTTTTTTCTTTCTTTTTTCTGTTCATCTATGTATGCTGTGGCAATCCCTTTCTATCCAACCTTACATCTTTTTTTGTTGTTGTTTTTGTTTTTTTCTTCTGTTCATCGATGCATGCTGGAGCACTAGCTGTGGGATGCTGGACTTTGTTTGGCTGCAGATCTTTTCTGTGTTGATGGGCCCTGTATATCACAGCGATCCGACGATTGTAACAGTCCCACGATCCTCAAGACTGTTAAGTTGTATCTGATGCGAACACTCTTTTGCTTGTGGTTGTTTGTTAAGCTTAACTGTGGTCAGCACCATTTATGATCGGTACTGATGGCAGTACAAGGGCGGGTTCTGGTTTTGCTTCGTTAATACTGAGCTTGAATGTTTGGGGAGTGACGTGACGACAATCTGGGTATGTCTTGCCACAGAGTGCATGTGTACTCGTCCTTCGGAATTTATTGTAATTGGCTTTGTCATTTTCCAGGCTCAGCGTTTGACGTTAGTCTCTCGCTCTTACTCTGACACTCCCACACAGCCGCACCATAGCGATCTCGTCGACGACACACCACCAGAAATCTACATGAGCTGTCACTATGTGGTCTTTCTGATGCTAGATTATTCTTCATTACATTTTATGCAGGATGTATATGGCAGGTGAGCTCGTGGCTGCGGCAAAACTCTGTAAAATACAACCTTTTCGTAAGCTTTTTCCTGACCCGCAGTCATCAGTGATCCCTTCCACCTGATTACAAGGATCTGCTTAAACGTTGACCTCAAGGAAGGTTCGCTCGGAAGTCGATGACAGTAGCTTTCAACTCTTTGTGAAAGTTTTCAACACTTTGTCCCTTATAGTCTTGTGATGGGTTATACATTTTATGGGTTGATTTTGATATGGGCCTCTTTTTGGTGGATACTGATCGGCAACTGATGGTGGATTCTTTCCTGTTTGCCACCAAGAAATACGTCAACAAATGATACTATACCACGGCAAAAACTGCCTTCATTGTATAGGAAGAAAAGTGGAACTTAGGTAACTTTCACGGTAATTCAGTAATCCGCCATGCTGCTTTCTGTCTGTCTATCACGGTAATTCAGTAATCCGCCATGCTGCTTTCTGTCTGTCCATCACGGTATTTCAGTAATCCGGCACGCTGCTTTCTGTCTGTCCATCACGGTATTTCAGTAATCCGGCACGCTGCTTTCTGTCTGTCCATCACAGTATTTCAGTGACCCACCATGCTGCTTTCTGACGCGAAGGGTTTTTTTTTTTTTGTTTGTTTGTTTTCAAATTTTAAATGTAATTAATAGGGAACCGCCAACAAAACGTAAACTCGTCCTGAGTGTTTTGTATCTTGCCCGAAGACGACCTAAGGGTCGAAACGCGTCGTGTTTTGTCTTGTGATTCGTTTGTCTACGTTTTGTTGGCTGTTTGCTATAAATTACATTTAAAATTTGTTTAGATTTCCGCCTGCAGTCGCCTCACTTTGCAACTAGATTATTTTTTCTCAGGGAGCAAGAGGGGCGGGGTGACCATTGCCTATCTTAACTCCTGGTAAGGGAGGTGAAAAGAGGTCCGTTGTATCACTTATGAGTCCGAATTAATAGGCAAAAGTGCATCTGGATTGTCAATATGCATGGTCATGTTTTCACCACAGATCAGGAGAGTCCTAAATTACCCCTCGTAAAGGAGTTAAAATCTATTTCGTAAAACCCCCATTTTCATTCCCATTTTCCTTCTTTCACCCTCATCCCACCTATAACTTAAATAAATGTTAGCAAACTTCCAAGAGAAACGTGGACAAACGAGTCATAAGACAAAACACGTCGCGTTTCGACCTCTTAGGTCTTCTTCAGGCAAGACACAAACAAATAGGACAATGCCTATTAAAAAAAATCTTTGCAAAGGCATATGTTTAGTGATAGAGGAATTGTTATCTTTCATTTGATTTAATCTATTACTAATTTATAACAAGTGTGTGGCGCGCGTGTGTGTGTGTGTGTGTGTGTGTGTTGTTTGTGTGTGTGTGTGTGTGTGTGTGTGTGTGTGTGTGAGAGAGAGAGAGAGAGAGAGAGAGAGAGAGAGAGAGAGAGAGAGAGAGAGAGAGAGAGAGAGAGAGAGAGAGAGAGAGAGAGAGAGCTAAAACAACCTTTTATATTTGCATCATTGAAAGATTGAAAT
>JAFLJL010001786.1:31419-63317 GCA_018398815.1 Conus ventricosus | reverse complement strand
AAGTCACTAGCAGATTTCAGTCCCAGATATCCACAGTCTAATGATTTGCAGAATGTACAACCTCAAAAAGTTATTACAGAAAGCAAGGACAGCATCAGGACGTGTACTTAGCAGTATTGAACTACAGACCACACCAATCAATAGCAAACTTCCATCTCCAGCAGAAATACTCATGAACAGAACACTTAAAACAAGACTCAATGTTCCAACAAAGAATTTTAAAAAGAAGAATTCTCATCAAGTCAGAAAGGAACTAAAAGAAAAACAAAAGAAGCAGAAACACTATTATGACAAAGGAGCAAAAGCGTTGTCTAAACTCAAACCAGATGACAAAGTCTATGTAAATGACAAAGATGTGTGGAAACCAGCAAAGGTTATAAAACCAGCAAATACACAAAGATCATATTATGTTCAAATGGAAACAGGCACACTGAGGAGAAACAGAAGAGATTTGATGAAAGTGAAAGAAAACAAAAGTACAAATACTGACAGAATTAAACAAAGCACAAGTACAAATCCAAACAGAAAACAAACAAATCCTGACAAACAGTACATTTACCAAGAAGAAAGTGAGAGTGAATATGACACTGACACAAACAGTAAGACTAAAGAAAACAATAAAACAAGGAAACAAACACATGATGCCAAACAAACAAACAAAACAAGTAAACAAAAAGGCACTTCAGAAACAGAAGTGTCTGAACACACTACAACAAGGAGTGGTAGAATTGTGAGACTGCCTGAAAGAATGAATGAATATTTTCTTTGAAATGTTATATGTTAAATTTGTTCATAAAGTTAAAATTATTTGTTCCAGATTATTTTAAATGTCAATGAAACATTGGTAATATAGTAAGATGAAAGAAAGAGAAACAGATGTGTCTGAACACACTACAACAAGGAGTGGTAGAAATTGTGAGAATGCCTGAAAGAATGAATGAATATTTTCTTTGAAATGTTATATATTAAATTCTGTTCATAAAGTTAAAATTATTTGTTCCAGATTATTTTAAATGTCAATGAAACATTAGTAATATAGTAAGATGAAAGAAAGAAGAACACACATGGAAATAATAATAATAATAATCTTGCATCAAGCTGAAGAAGGGAGATGTCACATATGCATGTTAGAATTATATCCCTTGATTATTATTTATCTGAATGATGATTGGTTGCGGGGACTCTACTAGGATGGCAACTTAACCGTGGTTGTAATAAAACTACTATCGAACTCAACATTGATTTATTTCCATATAAAGATGAATGATGGAAAGTAAACACAACACCATCCACAAAAATGCAGTGTTCTGAAACTAGGCAATAAGAAATCAGCAGCATCATACACCATGAAAGGAAAAACTGAAGAAGGAGAGCGGAGTACAAGAACACTGGCCGAGAGCAAACTGGAAAGAGATCTGGGAGTAACAATAGATGAAAACCTCACATTTAAAGATCATGTGGCACAAGTCACAGCCAAAGCCAACAAGATAGTGGGGTTGATTCGGAGGTCCTTTGATTATCTTTCAGAACAGACTTTCAGCCAGTTGTTCAAAAGTCTTGTACGTCCACTGTTAGAGTATGGGCATTGTGTCTGGCAGCCATACCAGAAAACGCTTTGCAGAGAAATAGAAGATGTGAAGCGCCGAGCAACCAGACTCCTCAGTCATTTGAAAGACAGGCCTTACTCAGAGAGACTAAAGGTACTAAAACTACCAAGCTTAGAACACAGACGTCTCAGAGGCGATATTATTGAAGTCTTTAAATATCTGAATGGCTACTACAAAGTAAGTGCTCCTGTCTTCAAATTAGCTACTACCACTGACCTTTGGGGAAATTCTCTGAAACTGCAGAAGCAGAGACCAAGAATAAATATCAGATCAAATTTTTTTTCCCACAGAGTGGTCTCCAGCTGGAACAGTTTGCCAGACACGGTGGTCTCAGCCCCTTCACTGAATGCTTTCAAAAGACATTTGGACCAACACTGGAAACAACTAAAGATAGTTTACCAGCCAGAGTGTCTGACTTAAGTTAGGAACATGTATATTCCCACGCATGTGAAAACTTAAGCCAGTAAGCTAGGACCAACGAACAGGCCCCAAAAGGGCCTCAAACGTTGAGTCAAGTCAAGTCAAGTCAAGTCAAGTCAAGTCAAAAAATATTCGGACTCAACAGACCACCCAGGGTGTAAGAGTTTGTGCTTTATATGTGACTGTAGACCAGAACCCCACTTGGTCAATTTCGAGCCTAGTTGTTTCCCTTGTGTACTGGTTTAACGTTAAGAATTACGACCGAAAAGCAAAGAGAGAGGGAAGGCGATAACGAAAGTTTGTGTTTCCTTTCGGATTTTTCTGTTAACTTCTCGATGTGCAAAAGTAAAAAAAAAGAAAGAGTATTGAAAGATTACTGGTTAGGTATAAACATATTAAGAGAAGGTGTCAGAGAGAATGTAGGCTTGCTCACTCCAAAATTTATGTTAATTCGATGATTTCCGAAGGTGATCATCAAAACAAGAAATTATGGTCTTACATAAGGAGTAAGAGACAGGACAACATTGGGTTTTCCAGACCTGAGAAACAACCAGAATAACCTAATACAGGACCCTGAAGGGAAAGCAAATTTACTAAACAAGCAGTTTTCTTCTTCTCCTGTTCACGACCAACATCATTATGCTGATGACTCTGTCGTATACTTGGGGTTTGCGAAGATTTGCGCTGTGTTTGTCAGACATAATTTTGATTTCAGCTTAAGGGGTGGGTGGGGAGGAGGTAGTGGTGATGAGTAGGAAGTGGGGGGGGGGGGGGTTGGAGGGATGGGGGTGCAGAGGGAGGTGGGGGAGGGGGTGGTGGGGGTGGCTGGATGTTGTCGTTGGTATTAATTGATGAGAGGCGAGTCTGGACCTGAAGCGGTCCAGGGTCGCCGCCGTCACCACAACCTTCTTCTTCTTCTTCCTAAAATACTGGTTCACTCAAAAATGAGTAGGTCACCAGCGCGCATGTTAAAAAGTAAAATAAAATAACATAAAACATAAAACAGTGCGACTCAAGACTGTTGGCCCTGGAGCAAATTTGGCAACAAGGGGTCGCACTCGATATTCAAGAAGTTAAAAGCAATGGCCAAATTCAGGCCCAGGTAATAATAAAATATCTGGGGAAGTAAAAATAGAAAATCATCAATATGCAGATCTCAAAACTGTCGTATCAATTTCTTTCCTAAATGAGACTGCATCTGTGGCAATCTTGATGGCACCCGGCAGTGAGTTCCACAGCCGTACAGAACTGGGATAAAAAGAATGTAAGTGGCTGTCAATATTTGATGCAGGTATGGTATAACATTGACCGCCACTCCTGGTGCTACTTTTATTCAATACTAGTTGTTCCATTGGAATATCGATTACTTTAGCTCTGCCCTTTGAAGAAGATGTTAAGTTTGATAAAAGCTCTTCTCTTCTAAGGGTTTCCATTCTAATTTCCTCATGTTCTTCCTAGTATTCCCCTTTTCTCTGATGTGGTTCCCTGTAGTGTTACGAACCGTGCTGCTCTCTTCTGAATCTTTTCGAGGTTATCAATGTCCTTTAGATGGTAAGGATCCCAAACTGAGCAACCATATTCCAGTACTGGTCTAACCAGTGTTTTGTAGCAGTCGTCTTTAACCTTTTGGGGGCAGTCATTGATATTCCTGTATAAGAAAGCTAAGATGTTATTTGCTTTCTTACATACTAAATTGAAATTTTCTTTCCATTTGACGACTATCTATAAACACCCAAAAAAATTTTGCAGCATTTTTTTTAAGAATAGTTTTATGGATGGAATAATCTGATCAATTGGTATTTTTGTTTAAGCAACACTTGGCATTTTTGGGTGAAATTCCATTTTCCAAGTACTTTCCCATCTTGAAAGCTTTAGATCTTCTTGGAATCGTGATCATCTTGCTTCGATTGTTCCATAAGCTGTCATCTGAAAAAACCCTTAAATAGTATTTCCGGGAGAGGTTTCACTATGTCATTTATATAAATTAAGAAAAAAAAGGGGCCCCAAAACATTTTCCCGTGGTACCCCACAAAGGGTTTACAATTGGATACGCCCCTTCCACAACAACTTTTCTGATTCCCAATGAGAATGATCACCCATTTAGCAAAAACCGCCAATCCCGATTTTCTAATTAAGCAGCGGGCCCCTCAGGGTCAACCTTGTCAAAGGTTTTTAAAAAAACTAATAAATTGCATCTTTTTGCTGTCTGTTTTAAACAGTTATTCAAATCATCGAGAGTTGATTGAGTCTCACAACCCTTCGCTGTCAAAAACCACGGGGCCCCAATTTTAAAAAAATCAATTTGTCAAGAGGGGTCCATTAGCACAAATTTTACCCCTGGTAAGAGTTCCACTCGGGGTGGCCCCTTGGAAGAATGACATTTGAGTAGCTGTCCTGCATTGGGTGCGTACGCACTGTTGTTTTTTTTGAATTTTTTTCGGGTCGGGGATTTCCCAGGCGGGTTTTTGGTTTGATTTCACAAGACTTGGGGAAATTTTTATCATCTTTTTCCAGTCTGCTTTTTTGTCTTCGTTTCTCAAGGGGGCCCTTCGAGAGCGTGGGATTTCTCTACAGGGGTTTTTGGGGTCTGTGGCGTGTGTGACCATCCTGCTCAACGCGGGATTTTTTCAATCCCCTGGATCCTTTTCTGGGGGGGGTCCCAAACCATACGCGTACCAACAATTGGCGAACAAGGTTTGTATGCAGTTTCTTTCACTTTTTGTTTCCGTTTTTTGAGGTTTCGTCGAAGGAAGCCGAGGGTTTTACGGTTTTTGCATGATCGTCTAAATTTGGGGATCCCCTTTTTTTTGGTCTCTTGGTCTGACCCCAAGGAAATTTGGTTGAGGTCACAATTTCCCAAAGGTGTTCAGAAGTTTTGTACCAGGTGGTTTGTTTGGTCCCAGTAGTTCATTTTTCTCAAATCCCAAACCTTAATTTAAACTTTAGACAAAGGAGATGAAAACCCCTGAAACAAAACTCAAAGTAAACAAAGCGGGATATTAAGTTCTGCCCAAACATCAAGAAAAAAAAACGGGCCCGATGGCTTCCTGGCAAGCCTAAAATTTAAGTCCATTATGAATTAGTGGGGAAACCCAAACTATTTTTCCCAAAGCTTCACGGACCAGGGGTAATACCTGATGATAGCGGATGCGGCTTGTTCCCTTATTAAAAAAAGGGTACAATTTAAAAGCAAAAACTATAGACCTGTACTCTTACACCAACACAAAACTACTTAACACATGATATATAGTACAAATGGACCACTTGACAAAAAACTTCTAAATAATGCTCAGCATGGTTTAGACAGCGAAGGAGTTGTAAACTCAATTTAAAAAACAACCCCAATATTTAAAACTGTTTTAACAACAACAGCAAATAAAAAATTTTATTAGACTTTTCAAAAGCCTTTGACAAGTTGACCATGGGGCCCTGCTGTTTTAAATTAAACACACGGCATTGGCGTTCTTTGCTAAAAGGGGCAATCATTCCTCTGGAGAACGCAAAAAGTTTTTGGGGAAGGGGGTCTCACCCCATTGTAAACCAGTCTTGTCAGTGTACCACAGGGAACGTTCTGGGGCCCTTGTTTTTTTTTAAATTTTTTAAAAGACATAAATAAAAAACTCTCTCCGGGAAATACTATAAGGCTTTTTTTTCAAATGACACTTTGATATAGAACAATCAAACAAGAATGATACACGCATTCTACAAAAACTAAACGCTTTTCAAGAGGGAAAAATACTTTTGGGAAAAGGATTTCATCCCCAAAGTCCAAGTGTTGCATATAAAAGCCACCAATTAATCAGATTATCTATCCAAATACATTCTTAAAGAAACAATGCGCAAAAAAATTTTTGGGGGATATAGATATCGTCCAAAAGGAAAGAACTTACAATTATATGTAAGAAACAAATAACATCTTAGCTTTTTTTTTACAGAATATCAAAACTGCCCCCAAAAGTTTAAAAACGACTGCTACAAAACACGGGTTGACCATACTGGGAATATGGGTTTCTCATTTGGGGGTCCTTAACCCTCTAAGGACATTTATAACCTCGAAAAAATTCAAAAGACAGCACGGTTTTAACAGGGGAACCCCATCAAGAAAAGGGAATACAGGAAGAACCCTGAGAAAATTTGAATGGAAACCCTTTAAAACAGAAGCTTTTATCAAACTTTTAAAACTTTTTCAAGGCAAGCGAAGTAATTGATATTCCCCAAAGGGAAAAACCCAGATTTAAAAAATGCACCGATGGGGGTCCAAAGTTATACCCTACCGCTCAAATATTTACAGCCACTTCATTTATTTATCCTAGTTCGTACGGCTGTGGAACCACGCCCGGGTGCCATCAAGATTGCCACAAAAGCAAACTCTTTAAAAAAAAAATTTATACACATTTTTTTAATCTGCTTTGACGATTTTCTATTTTAAAATTCCCCCAAAATTTTACTGTTTAAATGGGCCGAATTTGGCCATTCTTTTTTAAATTCTCGAATTCGATGCGACCCCTTTTTTGCCAAATTTGCTCCAGGGGCCAACATCTGAGCCCTATTTTATGCTATTTTATTTTTCTTTTTTTAAAATGCCGGGTGGGCCACCGTTTTTTAGTGAACAAGTATTTTTTGGAAAAGGAAGAAAGTTTCTGCTATCTTGTTGCTGAACCAAAGGATAGAAGCAAGCGAAGTTGTTCATTGAGTTTGGGCTCCTGAAGTTTTGCTGAAAACCCTGCGTACAAGTGGAATTTTTTTCAACAATTTTAGTAAAACAACACTAGTAGCATTAAATCAGTCTTACTTAAAAGAAGGCTTTTCACAGCCCCGCCAACACATTTGGTTACTTCACTTTGTTAAAAAATCAGTAAACCAAATAAAGTGGACTGGGTTTGCCATGATCAATAAGACTTGCGGCACCAAATGCACTGCACATTTTTATCAGTAACTGAAAAAAACTCCACCAGGGAAGTTTTCATCACGTCATTGGGGGGGGGTGGGGGGGGGGAGGGGGTCAATTAAATCCTTCTTATTTTCTTCCTTTTTATTTATTGTGAATATTTTTTGCAAAAACTGAAAATGCCTTTATCTTGTCATCGTCAGTTTTTATTGATGCAAAAACAACTAGAAACAGAATCACGGGACTCTCAGCAGCATGTTTTCACAAAATAGTCATTACAACAAAAAATGCATTGTTTTTTTTATGATATTGATAGCAACCAGATTTTTCTGAAGTTAAGTAAGTACATGCAAAATCATCCAGTGTAAACCAATTTGACTAGAGAAGTCCCAAATAGACCTATCAACCAAGGGGAAAAATTGGGGAGGACATTGTTAGTACAGCACATTAACAGAAGAAAAGGGTGAAAGGAGTAAAATCAAGTTTAAGTGTGTGCATGCTTGTCAAGTGTGTGCATGCTTGAGAGAGAGAGAGAGAGAGAGAGAGAGAGAGAGAGATTGATTCTGGATCTGGATCTGGATCTGTACGGTCGCTGACATCCATTTACTGGCATAGGCACGACGGTGGGGGGTGCGCAGCGTGATGAAATCATCGACTTCTGGCTTTTGCCAGAGCCGACTTGAAGCTGTCGACTGACCTTTGGTGGACGATGTTTATCGTCGAGGTGGTTCCACTCAGTTATTGTCTTTGGGAAGTATGAATTTCGGTACTGATCGGTGTGTGTTTCTGGGATGCAGTAGCATCTATCATTATTTCGTATGTAGTTCTCCACTGAGTTTTGTGTCAGGTACGTTCTATTGTCTCTGGTGGAGCGGATGCGACGTCCTGGTTTTTGAGGTGTGATGAAGTCACTTGGGTGATCGCTGGCACCAGACCCTCAACCACCCCGTAAAAGAATCCCAGCCGTAGTTGAAGCCGCCGTTCCTGGAGTGTAGTGAGCTCATGTTTTCTTTGCAGACCCGTTATGAAGCCTGGCGTGGTGGAGCGGTAGTCCTTGCTATGAAGCGCACTGCATTTTCTTTGTACGCGCTCCAGCATGTTGATCTCTTGCTGCATGTGCGGGTCCCAAATGATTGCTGCATACTCCAGGACAGGGCGTACAAGTGCAAGGTAGGCATTTTTTCGGCAGGAGGTGGGGCTGTGTCTGAGATTTCGCCGGAGAAATCCAGTGTGCTATTTGCCTTCTTTGTGATGGAGGTGATGTGTTGGGGACCACTTGAGGTTGTCAGCAAATTGGATGCCGAGGTATGGGTTATGAGAGACTTGCTGCAGGATGGTATTATTTAGGGAATAGAAGTAGGAGGAGGTAGAGGATTTTGCAATGCTCATGATGTAACACAATATGAAGAAATGTTGACTGCTGTACCTTTTCCGTATAACTTGAAAATATAAAGGTAAAGAAAAAAGGTACCTTTTGGAGAAGTCTTCAACGTTTCGTGCTGTAAGCACTTGGTCACGAAGTGAAGTGTTGAGGTTGTTGGGGAAGCTGGCAGGTTTCTTGTGACCACAGTTGCACAAAAAGGGGAGGGGCAAAGAGGGGGGGGGGAAGGAAGGTGGAGGGAGGATCATCTAGGGTGTGGTTTTCAGAGAAAGAAGGGGTGGTGGTAAGAAACAAGAAAGAACATGGGGGGGGGGGGGGGGGGGGGGGGGGGGGGGGGGGGGGGGGGGGGGGGGGGGCGGGGACGGGGGAAGGGGGGGGGTTGAGCTTGAGAAAAAACAAGTTTTTCCCTGACTTGAGTCCTAAGGACTAAAAGGGCCCAAAGGGGTTGTTTACTGGTTTCCAAAATTTGCGGTACTGGCCCTCTTTTGTCCTTTGCGCCAAGCGCGGCCCACTTGAGTGCGAAGGTTATGGGGGGTTTCAAAGTAAAGGGGGTTTCCAGGGTGTGCTTTCTGAGAATTTGTCCCTGTGTTTTTTGAACTCTTGAGTGATCTCATTTTTTTCCCCACATACACAGGCACCAAGGACAGGTAGGACATAACAACTTTTTGGTTTTTGGCATTGAATGGGATTTCACCTGAAACTTAAAATCTGATGGGGCCTTGGGGGGGAGTTTTTGCAGGGGAATAAAAGTACAGTTTTACATTTAGGTTTCTTGCAGGGAAAATTTCCCGTTTGAGCAGAAGGGTATGCAGAAGGAAGCAGCATGCCAAGATGGGCACCAAGGGTTTTGCCCCTTAAAACCACAATGGAGGTTGGTTTAATGTATCTTTTCGGTTTTGGGTCGTTCCTAAGGGGCGAGAATTGTGACACAAAGTTTTTTAGGGGGATGTGTGGGGTGATAGGGCAAAGTCAGTTGCCGGTCCCCCTACAACCGTTCTTTGCTTTGAGAGCTTTTCACTCGAATTGACTTGGCCGTTCCAGGGGTGATTGTTCAAGGCTAAAGGGGAACCTCGGGATAAAAAAGGCCATGGTTTTTGCCTCTTTTACAAAAACCTTGAGCTACAGAGCTGCGCAACCTCAGGAACTGGGAAAAAGGGATGCTGTCTTCGATCAGGTGGGTGGCTGGTGGAAGTAAGGTACGAATGAGAAAATGTTGGTTTTTAATGTACTGTGTATGGAGGGAGTGGGGAGTTTACAAGTAGTCGAGAAAAAACAAGGGGGATCGAAATTTTATAGGGAAGCTTTAGGGTGGGGGAAGTTGTTCGCAAACTGAATGAAGTCAAGAAGTTCTTGCTTAGGAGCGTGAATATGCCAACAAAGCAATCATCGATGAATTTCCTAAAGACTTGGTAGGTGTCAGGAATTGGGAAGAGATTCTGGATTCAACGTAGCACATGAACAGGCAAGCATAGATTGGACCCATTCGGTGTCCCCATTGCAACTCCCTTTGTAAGTTGATAAATCATCACGAATCAAAGTGTTGAGGGTTCAAGGACAAGCTCAGTCAAGCGTAAAATAGTATTTGTGTCAACTTCAAGGAACTCTGGTCATGAAGTGTTTACAGCAGACAGCCCTTTGATGCGGGATGTTATGTATAGTGAAAGTAACATCCATAGTGAACAGAGAAAACGGTATTCAGTGTCCTTGTGGGAAGACGTATTTGTTTCAGGATCTGTAGAGCGTAGACTGGTATCTTTCTCATATGTTGGCAAGGATTGGACAGAGGCTGAAAACAAACTGGTCAAGGAACGGGGAGACTTGAGCTACTGTAGGGCCGGAGCAGGCTGGAGACATAGGTTCCCAAATTTCGGACAACCTACCAGAAAGTCTTTAGAAAGATTCATCGAATGAATTGCTTTGGCATATTCACGCTCCTAAGCAAGAACTTTCTTGATTCATTCAGTTTGCGAACAATTCCACCCATCCTTAGCTTCCTATGAAAAATTTCTGACTCATAGTCCTTGCTTTTCCTCACCATACTTGTCACATCAGAAAAGACTCACGATCCCTCCAGACTACAGGACATTATCAACAACAGATTCTCATTCGTACCTTCTCTTCTCATCCAGCCACCCACCTGCATCGAAAGACAGCATCCCTTTTTCCCAGTTCCTGAGGCTGCGCAGACTCTGTAGCTCAGACAGGGCTTTTGTGAAAGAGGCAACAACCATGGCTACTTTTTTCACTGCCAGAGGTTACCTTTAGCCTTGATACAATCAGCCCTGGAACGAGCCAAGTCAATTCCGAGATGCCAAGCTCTCAAAAGCAAAGAAGCGGATGCTGTAGAGACGGACCGATGCATACTGACTTTGACCTATCACCCACACAACATACCGTGAAAAACATTCTGTGTCACAACTTCTCGATCCTTAGGAACGATCCAACACTGAAAGATACATTCAACCAACCTCCACTTGTGGCTTTTAAAGAGGGACAAAAGCCTTGGTGACCATCTTGTGCATGCTGCCTTCCATTCTACGTCCCCTTCTGCCCCAAACTGGCAATTTCCCTTGCAAGAAACCTAAATGTAAAACCTGTACTTTATTAACCCTGCAACAACTATCCAAGGCCCATCAGATCATAAGTTACAGGTAAAACCCCATTTCACATGCCAAACTCAAAATGTTGTCTATGTCCTGACCTGTACCTTGTGTGCCATGATGTATGTAGGAGAAACATACAGATCACTCAATGATCGCTTCAAAGAACACAGGGACAACATTCTGACAGGAAAAGACACACCAGTGGCAAACCACTTTACTTCTGAACACCATAACCTGTCGCACATCAGAGTGGCAGCGCTTTGGCGCAATGGACAAAAAGAGGGCCAGTACCGCAAATTCATGGAAAGCCAGCTAATACAATGCCTTGGCACTTTGAGTCCTTACGGACTCAATGTCAGGGAATAAACTTGTTTTCTCTCAAGCTGCAACACCCCCCCTTCCCCCCCCTGCTCCCCCCCCCCCCCCCCCATGTTCTATACTATATTTTCCTTACCACCATCCCCTCCCCTTTCTCTGAAAACCACCACCCAGATGATCCTTCCCCTCCCACCTTCCCCCAACCCCCCCCCCTCTTTGCCCCACCCCTTTTGTTGACCATAATAAATACAGTTCACCTTTTCCCCACCCCCTCCCTACCTTTTTTGGCTGAACTGTGGTCACAAGAAACCTGCCAGCTTCCCCAACAACCTCAACACTTCACTTCGTGACCAAGTGCTTACAGCACGAAACGTTGAAGACTTCTCCAAAAGGTGCCTTTTTTCTTTACCTTTATATTTTCAAGTTATCATGATGTAACATTTTGAAGCATTGAACCGCATGCCCCATTTGTCTGCCCATGACTCTAGTGACTTGAGGTCCTCTTGTAGAGTGTGGTGGTCATTAAAGTCGTTGATCTCCTGTAAATGAGGCAGTCATCTGCGAAATAGGCGTACTTGGATTTGACTGCCTCTGGGAGGTCATTTATGTGGCACAGGAATAGGAGGGGGCCGAGCACGGTGCCTTGTGGGACTCCTGAGTCGACAGTTGTGGCGTTGGATGTAATGCCCTCTACCACCACTTGCATGGTTTCGCTCTGTTAAGAAGCAGGTAAGCCAGGTGTGGAGGGTCCCGGTGATGCCATAACTGGTCAACTTATGGAGGAGACGGTCATGGGGTACTGTATCAAAGGCTTTTGAGAAGTCCAAAATAGCCATATCCACTTGCTTCCCTTTGTCGAAGGACATCAGAAGATCGTTAGTAGTGGTAAGCAGTTGGGTCTCGGTGGAAAAGCCTGAACGGAAGCCGTGGTTGAGATTTGTGAGTATTTTTTGTTGTTCTAGGTAAAACATGATATGGCGGCAGACTATATGTTCAAGGAGTTTACAGCATGCAGATGTCAGTGAGATTGGGCGGTAGTTTGATGGGGATTGATTGATTGATCTTTAATGTACACAAGGATGGAGATTTTAGGCCAAAGCTAGTCTTACAATCTGTCCTTGTCATGCATACATTATTTCAGCACATATCATTCACACAGTTGACAATTCAACATAGCAACATGGTAATCTAATTCTACAATGATTCATAAAAGCACTAAGGAGATGGGGGATGGTAAAACAGAAGGAAACTTACAAACAAACAAACAAAACTACAGAGAGAGAGGTCAGAGGAGGATGAGGAAGAGAGAATGGTAGGTGGGAGGGGGGGGGGAGAGAGAAAAGGGATGGTAGAATGGGAGTGGGGATGAGCGATTTTAACGGAGTAGGTTTTATGTTTAGATGATTTATTCAAAGTATAGTTCACAGAAGACTTTGTGAATGGGCGCTAATCATTGTAATCGAATAATTTAATTACTGAGACATAAAATGTTTATGCAAATTTATGTTCCTTGACAAGTTTTAAAGTATTCATGTTTTGTAGATTTGGTGGAAGTGAGTTCCAGACATATGGTCCAGAGTAAGCTAGGCTTCTTTTGTACATAGATCAATGCGTGGGTAGGGAAGAAGGAATTCCGTCGAGCCAGGAAAGCTGTTTGATCTTGTAAAAAGGGCATTGATATGACATGGCATAGTATCTGTCAAGATTGTAAACATAAATGATGCCTTGTTGAATTCCAGTTGCTTATTCAGAGGAAGTGTGTTCAGCGCTTTTAGTTTTTCGTCTGTTATTAGAGATACAGCTGGATGGAGTAGCTTTGTTGCACGTCTATGGAGAGAATTCAGCCTTTTTTTTTTGTGGACGTCACTACTTCCGCCCCACACTGTTGAGGCGTAATTGATACATGACATTATGTGTGCATTGAAGAAAAGTTTAGGCACATTACTGTTGATGTATCACTTTAATTGAGATAACAGGAAAAGGTGTTTTGAGACTACCTTGCATACATTATTGAGATGAGATTGCCATTTCAATTCTTTATCTATCTTTAACCCTTAAACATGATGCGCATCTACCTGCTCGATAGAAGAGCCATTCAACTGAAGTTTTTAGGCAAAGAGGAGTCAGATGGTGTTTTTGGCGGGTAGCTATAATCATAGATTTAGTTTTGGCTGGATGTATGACCATTGAGTTTGAATGACACCAGTCTGACACATCGTTTAGACTTTCCTGGAGAGAAGTTTCTATTGTCTGTTGATCACTATCATTCGTTTGGAGTGATGAGTCATCAGCAAATAAATCTGTCGTGACCCTTTCATCTGATATGGACAATGGTAAATCATTGATGAAGATGCAGAATAGTAGGGGGCCTAGTACTGAGCCCTGTTGATAAGATAATGTTGCTTATAGCCCAGCCGACACTGAGCCCTGTGGGACTCCATGTCTTCCAAAGTCTGAAGTGGAGGTTTTGCCATTAAGCACCACATACAGAGTCCTATCATTCAAGTATGATTGGAATAATGAGATTGTCGGGGTATGGTTCAAGTAGACAAATAGTTTCTTTAGAAGAATGGAATGATCAACAAGATCAAACGCCATTTTGAAGTCAAGAAAGACAACCCCTGTCATTTGTGATTGGTTCATATTTGAAACCCATGAGTCAGAGAGAGAGAGGGGGGAGGGAATAGATCATGTGTTGTGTGCGCTCATGCATGTGCGTGTGTGTGTGTGTGTGTGTGTGTGTAAAAAAACATCCGCTGAAGAAGGTGTCATTTACAAGTATACAAAAGTATAACTGTGTCTACAGACTGTGTGACTCCATGGCATTCTCTGATCACCTGGTGATGTCAGTGGTGAAAATTGAAATCGATGTCGCTGAAGAACCAGAACTACCATCAGGTCAGTGCCACAATTTCCTTCCTGTAGATCATGTGGAAGTTTCCTGTATACATTGTTTCATTAATGACAGGATATCAGAGCACACAGTGCAGAAGATTACCAGGTATTTACCTGCACCCCAAACCCACCTCTTCAGCATCTCTGGCATGACTCCAGGTCCTAGAGGAAAGAAAAATGGTATTAAGCAATTCAGATACTTTCCATGTCCACCATCTCTAGCTTGAATGAATTTTCATTGTCGTCCATTACCCGGTATATCCATCTCCACCATACTCACTGTTGTCATCCATTACCCGGTATATCCATCTCCACCATACTCACTGTTGTATTTATAATGCTGCTGTTGGTAAGATTTAGATCTGTTTCACAAACAGGGTTTTTTTTTCTTTTTTTCCCCGGACATGATACTGTCAGCAGAATGTGGTTTCTCCAGCTTCATGTTCCATGTCTGACTTCAGGGTTTGGTGGTGGTAGCTATTTTCCTGATTGTACATTGTGTTTACATTGCAGATTTAGTAGTGTTCTAACTTCTATGTGTTCCTACCTGTACATTGTCTGTCTTCAGGGTGTGGTGGTGGTAGCTATTTTCTTGATTGTACATTGTGTTTACATTGCAGTGTTCTAACTTCTATGTGTTTCTACCTGTACATAGAAGGTTGGTTGTCCACCATGTCTGTCTTCAGAGTTCTGTGGTGTTGTTAAATGTTTTTATGACTGTACATTGTCTCTTCAGTAATATCTTATAAGGTGAGTTTAACCCTTGACTGCCGCTATTTTGTATCAGTTTTGCACTTCTGTGTGCCGGAGCAAAATTTGACTTTTTGCGGTAGGTTCACTAATTTGATCAGTGCTCATTTATTTGTGGAGATATCTCTTAGATTTTTGGCATGTTTTCTTCTCATACCCAGGGCTATAATACCTGCAAATAATATTTGATTTTGTTAATTCTGAGTATAATAAATAATCTTATAATTCAACTTTTTTTTAAATTATATTTTGCAAGCATACAAAAACCCACAGCAGCAAACAAAAAACATACAAACCCAGCCAAAAGTGGTTTTAGTGTTTACTGAACACCTGTGTAAATATTTGGTAGTGAATTTACAACCCACAATTGTTGTTTTATATGATAAATTTATGCATTTCTGGGGTACAGTACAATCCAGGTATCAAGGGACACAATTTTGTTTTCTTAGGTAGGTTCACTGATATGCCAGTGCTCTTTCAATTCTTGACATATATCTTAGATACTTGGGAAATTTTCTTGTTATATCCTTGGCTACAACCAAATATCACAATAGTTTGATTTTGTTTGTAATGAGTAGACCAAAAATATATATATATAATGATGAATGTTTTGTTTGAAAAACAGACACTTTCAGAACATAAACAAAACTATAGCACTAAAATCACAATGAAATACCACAAAAACTGGTGTTAGTATCCTTTGAACTTCAGGACAAACATCTGTATTCACAATAAAGCTTGACAATGCATAAAATGTTTAGCAACCCATATCATGGGGGGGGGGGGGGGGGGGGGGGGGGCAATCCAGCCCAGGTAACGTGGGAAAGAAGAAGGGAATTGAACATTATCCACAGCATCAGTCTGCACATCTTGCAAGCCTCTTGGGAATTGGTCTTGTTTAGCAGAGATGAACAAACAATAACAACACTAAGTGTAACTTCCAATTATTCTGTCAGTTTTCTTTCACACATGTGGTTTGGTTCACTCATGAACTAAGTGCGATTGATAAAAAGCCATTACCACAGAAGGTAATAAATAAAACATTGCAAAACCAACCACCACCCCAAAAAAAACAATAACCAGAGACTGCTAAAGATAGGACTGAGCTACAAAAGGCCACACCACAGATGATGAAAGCACACTAACAACTGAAAAATACACTGGTGTCGCAGAGAATACACCACAACACAGAACCTATGGACAGAAGGATCAGGATCCCACACTACTGCCAGTAAATGCAAGTTATAGTTGACTGACACACACTTGGGTACACACACACACACACACACACACACACACACACACACACACACTGCATAAGCACCATATTCAAAAGCAACACACACACACACACACACACACACACACACACACACACACACACACACACACACACACATGCATGCACACACACACACACACACACACACACACACACACATACACTCAGCACCACATGCAAAAGCACCACACACACACACACCATGCACAAACACTACACAAACACACCACACACACACCACACACAATGTATACCCACACCATGCACAAGCACTGCTCTCTCTCTCTCCCTCTCCCCCTCTCTCTCTCTCTCTCTCTCTCTCTCTCACACACACACACACACACACACACACACACACACACACACAGGCTGCACAAACACACACACACACACACACACACACACACACACACACACACACACACACACACACACACACACACTCACAAGCACACACACACACACACACACACACACACACACCACAAAAACAACTCCACGAAATCTATGGGCTTGAAATTGCCAATGTTTACCTTGATACCTGGGTCACCCGTGAAAGAAAGGTCGAGATTTGGGCAATCAGCACTGACCTCTGTCCATTCTGAAACAAGTTCCGACTGACGAGTGCCACGCCCTCTTCCTCTGCCACGCCTCCTCACACTGGACCCTCGCCGTTGTCCAAAACCCCTCCCCTTCCTCGACTCTACCCGACCTCTCACGAAAGGAGGGAGGGGAGAGAACTATAAAACACGGGGTCAAGCTCACCCGCCTCACCCAAAGTTCGGACGGCCGACCTTGACCCGTGTTTTATAGTTCTCTCCTAGTAAACCCTACAAACAAACATACTGTGTAGGATTATCCGTTTTCAAAACTAATTTACTAAACTTTTCAGATTCTAGTTTTGCTTTAATCCTTTGTTTTTCTTGTTTGTTTTTAATAACATCATTTTCGCGCATACATGCATCAAACGCGCCACTGTCTTTCATGAAAAATAAAACTACAGTCTTTAACTGGTCTCTAAAGTCTTTTAAAACCAAGTTATATTTTTGACATAAAATCCACACACTTATCCCAGCATGTCTTCCACTAAAAGCTAGTTTTGCCAAAATGGTTCTTTTTTTAACTATGTCTTTTTCTGCCGAACAGTCATCTATAATAAATAGTGTCTTCGTTCCTTCAAACAGCCTATAAAAGAGTTCTAAACACTCACTCAGTTTATTGCTAGGATCAACTAAATATATGTCATCATCGTCCATATAAACCTTCTATCATGATACGCTTTGTTCCATTTAAGAGTTGGACAGAAAATCACAGCATAATCAAAATTATAGCGATAAACTGTTTGTAATAGGTCTAGGACAAATATTGTTTTTCCACAACCAGTTTGTCCACAAATCAATGAACAATGAGGCTCTTTTGGCATAAAGTTTAACTGCTCCATAGTTTTTATAACAGAATTTTAATTTAATTTAATCCAGTTATTGTGTTTATCATGCTCTCTGTCAAAACTTGTTCAGTATAATAAAACCCTATAAGGCCTAAATGTGTAAGATTAATCAATTCAGTTCTGTAAGATTGTTTCTATTTAGACTAATATTGATTTTTTTGCTTGTTGTTCTGACCTTAATATCCTCACCATTGTGAAGAATGACTACAGTAACTTTAAGTTTTTCAACGTCTAAGTTTTGCCAGCTAATTAGAATTCCTTTTAGAAGGACGTCACTAACGCCACAACCCCATCCCTCTCCTCATCTTTTAAGACAGAAATTTCAAATATCATTGTGAATGTGTCTCCTAATTTCATTTGCGGAATGAATTGTAATTTTGTAGAAGCATCTTTCAAAACTGATTCTCTTCTGTGGAGGATGTACTGTTTATTCCCATACGGCTTTATTTCAATCTCTTTCCAACTATTGTCCTCTGGCATAAGACTTACATGTACAGGGCCAGAGTTGAATGCTTTTCTGAAACTTTTTTGGCGGTCAAAAAATGTAAATGGGCTTATGAATTCAAATTTTATGTCCCATTCTAAATATGGTTCTAAGTGCCATTTGCTGTCAGGTTTTCGAACTATTTTATATTCATACTGGCCAGCATTATTTGCTTCTACATTGCGCAGTTGTTCTAGTTTAGGAAACCTTTTGTTGTCGCCTACTTTTTTACGTTTATAATCACCATCTTTAGTGTACTCAAAACCATACAAAGCGCCTATCTCACCGTTTTGTTCAAAGTCCGCAACATCTGCAAGGTCTTTTAATTCTAAAGTTATACACCTCACAGGCGCTAATGTAACTCCTGATTCTTCGGGCCCACGCGACATTTTTTAGAACAACTAATTATTTTATTTCTAAAACAATGTGTAGGTTATCACATTTTCAACTTTCCCCGTTTTGTCTGTGATTTTTATATTAAATGATCCGCCCCTCCCACAAACTAATCTTTTAAACTGTAAATTAGGGAATTGTATAATTTCATAATCGCAATATGCAGCTTTCCCAGATGGAAGAGCTCTTAAAACAGGAGGGGCCTTCCATCATATAAGTTTTCATCAGTGCTCAGCTCGTCTAAAATGAACATAGAGCAATGAATGTAATGCAAGATCGAGGGGAAACTTTCTCCCGCATAAGTAGTTTTGTCTGGTGTAACACTAAAACTATGGGGTGGGTCGATGGTAGTTGTAAAGCCTAACATTTAGCAAGCTCTCTATCAAAATAGTAACCTACTTCTTCTTTTCAGGTTTGAAGGTCAACATTGTTTTTAGATTTTGCATTGTTAAGTTTGAGAGTAATGTCGAAGTTACTCATTGCTTCTTTTAGTGAGCAAAACCCGTAATAACCATCAGTATTGTTAACTGGCTAACTAATTTTCCTGCATTATTAAATTTTTTAATCTTATTATTCTCCTTGGATTCAGTTATATTAAACCATACGACTTTGTAGAATATTTCATGGAGCGCGACCGTTTTGGTTCCGCAATCGTTATCAATAGCATGTTCTAAAAACGAAGGACGGTCTTGGGTTGTTATTGTTACAAACATTTTTTAAACGAAATAAAAATGAGTGCATTCAAATATACTGGTGCAAAAATATTCTGTTGGGCCGCACTACAATCTTAAAAATATAACAACTGGTACTCTTGACATTTCTGTGACTCAGTCTGACGCCTTTCAAGTAAAGGTTAGTACTCCATTGAAGAGCTATCTTAACCCTCCTATTAAAAACGACCACATCCCGAAAGTGTGGTTTAGTCATCCGATGCAGTTTTCTCAGAACCAGTTAAACTTTGCTGTGTTTTGTGCATCAACTGGGTGTGGAGTGTCGTATGCTGATCATTTAAATCATCCTGATCCTTTGGTGAGGTCAGTGTACAGATTTCATTTCTATTACACCTTCAGGCGTATTTTGACTGAATTGCAAGCGCCATTACCAAATGACAAACCGTTTAATCCATTCAGCAACAGAATAGACATGAAGGCTTTTGAAAGGATCTGTAACGAATTCAATATTAAGGTCAAGACAGACTTTAGACAAAAGTTGGATCTTAATCATGGTCTAGGCACCCCTTATTTTTGGGGTGTGCACAGAAAGTATAACTATGACTGGAATCCTCCTTACACATCTTTCTCTTCAGCACAGCTGTTTCACCTAGGTCCATAGAGCAAGAGCATAAAACAGCATGGACAACATTTATATTAGACACTTCTAAGGGCCTAACTAAAGCAGGAATAGAACGAAATAAACGACTCTGTTCGTACTTACGTTGGTGTTTGCTAGGTTCGCAAGCACAAACGAGGTCGAGCATAACTGATCCTTCTACTGGTTTTGATGCACAAAAACAATACTTAGCAAATTTAGAGGACGCCATTAATTCTACAGTTGATTTACCTTCAGTATAAAAAGGTACCAAAATGTTTTAACAATACGCAAGATCGAAAGTAGACTTTGCTGTTGGCACTGGTTTATACATGCTGCCTTCTGACCTCAGACTCCAGATAGGAACAATAATAAACTACAATAATGAAATCCTTGTGGCAGGCAATGAACAGAAGGTCGGAAAAAACGAAATAAATTCTGAGCCAGTAATATTGCAAGCAGTAAACAAACAAGATGACCCCCCCAAGAATAAGCCATCCAATCCCCGTGGTCCAAAGCCCAGAGACCATTGAAGTCAAAAAAAATAATGACAACGAATATGAAAAGACAGCACTTGTTTTTGGATTAACTGTCCTAGGATTACTTGGTCTTTATCTTACTAAAAATTAACCCAACTATTAAGAGAACTAATGTCCATAAGTGCTCGGCCATAAAGCCAACTACTTTGCCTGCAGTAGACAAAAGCCAGCTAACGACACTTCCTAATATTCCGGGTAAAGCGTCTGCGGCTTTACTGGCTAATTTTTTTAATAAACCCGCAAGATGATCAAGTTGTTTTTTTACCCATGATTTATCAGGCGGTGATGGAGGCGATGGCGGTGGAGGCACTGACCCGGGACCACCGCCGCCTGTAATAGCCATTACCAGTGTACTTATTGCAAATCCTAAGGCCGTTATAACGCTTACTAATGTGACTCCTTGCTCTCTAAACAGCGTTCGTATTCGTTCTGCTAGTGTTGTGTCTTCATGTAAAATTTTTTCGATAGTTTCTCTTATTCTGCTCACTTGAGTTCGTAATTGTTCTCGGTTAGTAGACAACACTTCTAGTCTTGCTGATCTCTCTTGTTCAAGATCTTTTAGTCTTTGGGTTATTCTTTCTTTAATATCATGCCCTAAGTTGGCGTCATCAGCCTCAACGAGTTTTTCTTTTTCTCTTTTTATATGCTCATCTAGTTCACCCAGTTTTGCTAAATTGTTTGTTAATTCGCCTCTGATGCTTCTCAAAGCATGATCAAGGGCTGTTATCTCTCGCATGGGTAACGGCGGATCGGAGTAGTTTTTAATGCTGTTTCTTCTGAAAAACTGGTTTCTGCTTCTATTATTTTGTCCGCTGTCTGACTTAAATCTTTAAGTTCCATGTTTTGTATTTGGCTATCTGTTGGAGATCTTGTAGTGTGTTTTGAAGTTTAGAAACAGCCTCCCCCCTTAATTTTGGCCTAACAAGGCCAAGGCGATTTCGATCGCCCACTTTAAGTCTTTGTTTAATTGTACTTATGCCTACAAACTTTGATGGGTCTCGTTTATCTGTAAGCGGAACACGTTGTCCTTGATCGTTGTTCACATACAAATGGTCATTTTGTCCAATTCAAAATCACCAGCGGCTATAAATTTGGGAGGTTCTGGGCCTAAACTTTGGTAAAATGATCTGACCTTTGGTTCTGTTAATTCATGCCACATTGAGGCCGTTGAGCGATGCTGTATCAAAGGAGCCATTTCACTCATGTCGTCTCCAGGATCAGGAACATCATAATCTGCTTCGCCTTCAATTTCCCTGCCATGTTTTTAAATAATTAACTTTTTATTTTGTTTTATAAAAATGTCGCAAACATATGGTTCAATTCTTGACCCGCATAGAAGACTGAAAGAGCCCTTTGGCGTGAAGGGAAATAAACGAATATTATTGTTCCAAATAATCCATCTACTATTGATGCAGATCAAATTCTTACTGTCAAATTTCCAGACCTAGGAGCAGATGAAGTGATTGTGCCAGACTCAGCGCGACTTACTTTCAAAATAGAACTCGAATCAACAGACACAAACAGGACAGTTGTGCAGAATCTGGGATGGGCAATCGTTAAGAAAATTTCTATAAAACTTGAGGGGCAAGAAATATTTTCTTTACACAATGCAGACATATTTTTAACCTATTCTGATCTATGGCTAACCGAGAATGAAAGGAAAGATCTTGCGTTTCAAGGAATCAAAAATAATGAAGCACTAAAACACAGAATAGGCGCTGAAGATGCTAAAGACGCAAAAAAATATGTAGCTGTAAGTTATGCGTATGGAAATCGCTTTTCCATCCCCTTGGATTTTGAGTTGTTAAGTGCGCATGCGCCATACTTTCAAGGAGCATTAAAAGACAGATTGTCATATGAACTAACTTTTAATGAATACAAACGTGTTATCAGATCATCAGACACCGAAGCAAAGTACAGCATTTCTGACATCTCGTTAGAGTTTGACATTGTTAGCAACCCTCACTTAGCAAGGTTGATTGAGCAACAATATCAGTCAAAATTAGCAATATATTACGAAAGAGTGATTCACCATTCTACACATCCTAAAAGCAGGGCAGACACTATATGGAATTTTAGTTTTAGTGTCTCAGCAAGATCACTCAAAGGTATTTTATTGCTGTGTGAAGATGAAGAACCATTTAAAAGACAAACTGAAAAGTTTCTTAATCCTAAAATAACGAAAGTGCAATGTACAATGAGGGCAGTCCCAACCAAATCTATGGGAGCGGGCTTAAACCTTATCAGCATTTTGATGAAATAAGAAAATTGTTCGGAGGCGGGAGGCATAGAAGTCCAACAGTAGACCTTGTGTCTAAAGATCTTCATCTTCACAGTGTTAGGCTCGATGATTATTTAACAGCGAAATACGGTTTATGGATTGACCTAGGGTCAACAGAGGATAATCAGTTGCATGGAAGTGGGAGAACTGTTAGAGACGTAATAAACATTCAAATTGACAAAGAAAAAGATGACGATAAACCACTTAATGTATATGTCTTTTTAATATATGATGCGCAGCTGAATATTCAAGATAACAGATTAAAAGATATACATTACTAAAATATTTTTTAATTTTTTAAAAAAGCATGTCTGTTCACGTTTATCCAAAAACGCCTACAGAGCCAGAGTCGCCAAAAGAAGGGATAGTAGAAACCCCTAACATAAAAACCTTCAGATTAACTAACATTACACAAATGCAACAAAAACTAGAGCAAGACCTTCAAAATACAGCAAAACCAAACGAAGGTATTCTGCTGCCTTTAATGCTGTTACATATGTAATACTGGAGCATCAACTCTAAGTGCTCTATCGGCAGGAACAAGTGTTGGTTTCTTAGCAACAGGTGTTGGTGCGCCCGCAGCTTTACCTCTAGGCGGGGTGTCTTTAGCTCTTGGCCTGTGTTCATTAGCTGTAAGTGCTGCTAGCAAAAAATTAAAAACTAAACTCCAAAAGCACACAGCTATGGTTCAGCTAATAACAGCTAAACTTAGTTCGTTCAAACTGACAATAAATAAAGCGCTAGTTGACTCAAACATCACGGATGAAGAATTTAGTCGTTTACAGGCCGATTTTGATGACTATAAAAGACAAAAGTTTGATCTTCAAAAAAAGGCAAGGGCAAGTTTTTCTCAACAGCCAGACACCGAGCAGATAAAAAAGGAATGTTTAAAAAAAAGTAAACGAGACATTAAACTCTGTTTCTAAACAGCTCACATTAACAACATCAAAGGGCGTTTATACTTTAATTTATGAGTCCAAGCACAAAAAGACCGTTGATATTGATTCTGATTAAGTATTTTTTTTTAATTTAAATAAATAGAGTTAGAAACAAAACACATCATGGATAGGATATATGAAGGTCCAGACGAATTGTTTGAAGGAATGCTTAAGGGAGAGCGTTTGTCAAAAGCTTTAGACAATATTGATCTAGAAGTCATTGATCCAACAAACGTACAGGCAAGTGTTGTGCATGCTATTTCTCAAGTTCCAGGTAAACTAACAATAGACCCGCCAGTTAAAGTAATGTTAGCTGTTTTAATCGACTATATAACAATAAATGAAGAAAATCTAGAGGTCTGGGTCTCAACTAAACAACAGGTTAGTCTTTCTCATAATGACTTAACACCTGGTTGGGCAGACCAACTGCTTACACAGTTTGATGTGGCCGCTGAAGAAGCCAAAATGAGAGGCTCTGGTTGGTCAGAGGGCGAAGTCCTAGAGATCAGATTAAAACAGGCTAAGTATGAGCCGATTGTTGGCAAGGCTTACATTCCGCTACCTCCAGCATTAGTTGCAAAAAGAGCAGTTCTAAACATAAAGAATTCGGACAGCAAATGTTTTATGTGGTGTGTTCTTGCAAGGCTGCATTACGCCCGTAAAAACGCAGAGAGAGTATCTAACTATGAACCTTACGTCAATGATCTTAACTTTAGTAGAATATCCTTTCCTGTTAGCGTGGACCAAATTGATCAGTTTGAAGAAAAAAACAAACCAATAACTGTTAATATCTACACATGGGATGAGGAAACAAATCTACTGCCTATTAGAGTGTCTAAAAACGGCCCAACAATAGGTGATCCAGACAAAAATCATGTTGACTTACTACTGATGTTTTCACCAACAGGGCTACCCCATTACACATTGATACGAACAATGAGTAGATTATTAGCGCATACTTCAAAGCAAAAAAATAAACAAGAATTCTGTAGAAAATGTTTAACAAGAATTCCATCTGTTCAAGCCGCGAGTGAACATATAAAACATTGTAAAAGTTCTGTAGACTGTAATACAGAACTAATTACGCCCCCACCCGAATCTAAAGTTAGTTTTAAGAACTGAAAACGACTGCAAACGAGTCCATACGTTGTTTACGCAGACTTCAAGTCGCTTATTGTTCCTTATGAAGGCCAACGCCACAGAAACTCCCGAAAACAGCCTTTGTGAGTAATCATCAGATTTGTTCATTTGCCTTCATTATTGTCAGGTCGGATGGCGTCCATTCGGAACCAGAATTATATAGAGGGCCTAATGCTGCAAAATACTTCTTAGAACGCATGCAGCAAGTGCGTAACCCTGTTCTAATAATCTAAACTTATCTGAAATCATAATGTCGCCTGAAGACCAACAACAGTATGACTCAGCCACACATTGTTGGATTTGCGGTTTAGGTCTCTCATCAGACGCAGAGAATCCAACAGTAAGAGACCATGATCACATTAGCGGAAAGTTCAGAGGAGCAGCGCACAGTAAATGCAATCTTCAACTAAAGTTTGATCCTAAGACATGGAAGCTGCCCATCTTCTTTCACAACTTGCGAGGTTACGACTCTCATCTTATATTGCAAGCAGTAGGCAGCGACTCTAGGGTGTCATGCATTGCACAGTCATCAGAAAAGTACATGTGTTTCACTTTAAATAACATGCCCTTTTATGACTCTATGCAACAGCTGATGGGATCATTAGAGGCGCTGACTATGTCCTTAAAGTCCTGCCCAATAACAGAAGAATATTTTGACCCGACTCTTGTTAGAAAGGGCGTTTACCCTTATGAGTACATGAACAGTTGGGAAAGGTTTGACGAAGATACACTTCCGCCGAAAGATGCGTTCTTTTCTAGTCTTAGAGGAAAGGGCACCAGTGATTCTGATTACCAGCATGCTCAAGATGTGTGGCAGAAGTTAGATTGTAAAACGATGGGAGACTATCATGACTCATACTTGATGGCTGATACATGTTTGTTGGCAGATATTTTTGAAAATTACAGAAAGACCTGCATGAAACATTATAGCCTGGATCCTGCTCATTACATTTCTGCGCCCGGGATGAGTTGGGATGCTTTCTTAAAAGATACTGGAGTACAGATTGATTTAATGTCAGATTTACCAATGCTTCAGATGATTGAAAACGGATTGCGGGGAGGAATTAGTATGGCGTCGCATCATTACTGTAAAGCAAACAACAAATACTTGGACGACTATGATCCAAGTAAAAGGTCTAACTATCTCATGTATTTAGATGCAAACAATCTGTATGGATGGGCAATGGCACAATCACTTCCATTACGTAACTTTAAAATGTACACTGGCGGCGGTACGAATAATATTCAGAAGGCATTAAAGTGGTTGAACAGTTTAACGCCCGATCGACATCGGGGCTTTATGTCTAGAAGTTGACTTAGAATATCCTCATGAACTCCATGACCTACATAATGACTACCCATTAGCAGCAGAAAGTCTAAAGATGAATCCAAGAGAGCCGCCTAAACTTGTGCCTAATCTTCGCGGCAAAAAAAATTATGTCTGTCATTACAGACTTCTACAATTTTATTTAAGACATGGTTTGAAGTTGACAGCAGTTCATCGTGTAATTGCTTTGATCAAGAACAGTTCATGAAACCATACATCATGAAGAATACTGATCTTAGAACTAAATCCGCAGATGCTTCAGAAAAAGACTTTTTCAAGCTGATGAACAACAGCTGTTTCGGAAAGACTATGGAAAATCCACACAAGCGCAAAGATGTCAGATTGGTCACCAAAGAGAACGAAGCAATTAAGCTGACTTCAAAACCTAATTATCAGGACTTCAGAAGATTTCATGATCAGCTTTTTGGCATAATGAAGAAAAAAAAAGACAGTCAAATTGGACAAACCTGTATTTATTGGGTTTACTGTTTTAGAATTATCAAAGCTTTTGATGTTAGAATTTCTTTATGACTACTTTAAACCCTCGTATCCAGAGTCCAGAGTACTTTACACAGATACAGATAGTTTTGTTATAGATATCCCTACTGAAGACATCTATAAAGACATGGAAATAGAAGTGGCTAAAGGGCATGCGGGATGGTATGATACATCTGATTACCCTAAAGATTCGCCTTTACATTCATCCGTTAACAAGAAGGTTTTAGGAAAGATGAAGGATGAATTATCAGGAGGGGTGATTAAGGAGTTTATTGGTTTAAGGTCGAAAATGTACAGTATTTCGAGCCAGGAGAAAACCATTAAGAAAGCAAAAGGAATATCTCGCAGTGTTGTGCAGTCAAACATATCACATGACAACTACAAAGAATCATTGTTTGACAATAAGACTTTTCACCATGACAACGTAAAACTACGATCTAATCTACATGAGATCAACACAACTGTTGTAACAAAGAAGTCATTAGATAGAACAAACACTAAACGAGTATTTGTTAATCCAGAGTTTTCATATGCAATCGGGCACTGGAGAACAACATAATTATATTTCTTCTTCGCCCTCGGGTATATATTTTTCCTTAAATTTATCTAGAAAATCAATCATATCATCTTCCAATTCATCCAAATTTTTTCTCATGTTTGCTTGACGTGCTCGAATTTTTTTTTATTATTTCAAGATATTCTTTTTCCCATTTTTGATAGTCAAAATTTGGGATTTTGGGCTGTAAGTGATCTGGATGCAGTGCCATGTGCCGATGAATCCTCGTAATTGTTTCTTTAACAGCAGAATACGTATCATATGATTCTCGTATTAATTCCTTAGCAGAACACGCATCATATGATTCTCGTATTAATTCTAAGTTCTCTTCCTTTATCATTCTTGTTTCGTTCTGCGCTTCCTTCTGTGCTTCCATTTTATTCTCAAATATATTTCTGTAAATTAATTAGCAACTGGAACTGTGTCTGGCGGGATTATCTGCAGTTCTTCCTTCACAAAAGATCTTTGAGGAGCTGGTTGTTTTGTTGTGTCAGTTTCTCGTAAATAATACACGGGCGGATTCATTTTTACAATTCTTTTTATTTCATATGGATCAACACTCCAAACTGGATCTGTTGCCCTGATGCGAGTGTCCCCTTCTGCTTCCCCCGGTAAATAAAGGTACCTTACTTTCAAACCAAATGGTAATAGTTTGCCGGATGAACTGGCGTCTCCTTCAACAACATCTATTGTTTGTTTTTTGATTGCTTGTACTGGTTTTAGCCCTGTTAATTTAAATTATTCATTATTCATTGCGCGCAAAACTGAGGGCATCTTCTAACCCATTCTGTGTTGCGAGAATTGTCAATCAGCTCTCTGTGACACTGGTAGGAAAAAGTCTTTCAGATAACTGTTTGTTAAAGTTTCAACTAAAGCCTGTGATCTGTGAACTCCTGGAATGCCTCTTTTAATGGTAACTCTATGTTTTAACAATAATCAATTCACTTGGCCTTTAAATTCTTTTCCATCATCGACTTGAATCATGCGAGGATAAGTTAAGGGGCCTCGTTGGTATATCAGTTGTATAGCGACAGCAACAGCAGAAGCACTCTTTTGTGTTAATGGTTCTGCATCTTTATATCTTGAAGCTATGTCAATGACTGTGAGTGCATACTTAAATCTTGTTCGTCTAATTGTATCATGGGGTAAATATAGAAGGTCCATTTGATGGGTGTCGTTCGGTATTGTATTCACAAAGTGCGGTCTCTGTATTAGTCTAGGTGCAGGTAAATATAATTTGCCAAATCGCTTGTTTAGATAACCATTCCTTTGCTGTTTGTTCACTGACTCCCGTGCTTGGCTTAGCTTTTTTATTGCCGTGATTCCCTTCCAATATCCTTTTGGCGAATAATAGATTTTGTTCATTTTTATTCAGCCAATATTATGTGCAACAAAATACACAACGGTCATTCCAAAGACGATAAACACGATTTCTTGCATCTTTTGTTTTTCTGATGGCTGATAAAAGTCACTGAATTTTGGTGGGGGCAATGTCTCGATTGGTTTGCCTGTTACAAGAAAATATTCTTTTATTGCCTAGTCAACATCTTCAAATGTGTAAGCTGCATGTCCCTGTTTTTTCAGTTTGTCGTTATAAAATCTAACTGCTCAATTCTCTGCTTTTCATAGTTATCTTGTGCAGCTGCTAGTTGCTCCATAGCTTTGTTATGTCTTTTTCTCTCGCCGTCATCCCGCAGTTTACTAAATGCGTAATTACTTCCGCTAAAAACAAGCGCATTAACCACAGCGCGCCTATCATCATTACGAGTGAAGCCATTTTTATAATATATTTTTTATTTTTACATATTTATACTGTCTGGAATTATTCCTTGCTTAACTAGAAAATCTTTCGTAGCAAACGAAGCTGTAATGATAGCAATTAGCTTTGCCGAATCCTCAAAGTCTAGTTTGCCAAGATCTGCTGGTTTAATTTTTAACAAGCTTTTACCAAGCATTGTGTATCCTATACTTAGGCCTCCAATAACAGCAGAATGGTATACAAGATTAGTAACAGTCTTTTCGGCGCTCATTTTTAAAACAAAATAATAATTATATTTAGTAATAAAACATGAACAGCGACGATCTGCTAAACCTTCCTGAACCTATGATTACAAATGAACAGGTTGATGACCAAGCTATTATGCCCAAAAAGGAAAGGTTGTATTCTTTGGCAGCATGGGGAAAAACAAAACAGTTCCCGGAAATGAATTCAGCATAGAACAGATTCAACAGATGTCGCCACAAGACATTGTAAAGTATCATAACAGGTATGAAGCGCAACTAGGATCAAGAATGGTAAAAAGTGTAGGACAAACGGTTCTTAGTTTGTACACTAAACTAGTAAGTAAATTTGCGCCTATTGATTGAACAAGACTTTATGTATGATTTAACGCAGGATCCAGTTTTAACAAAGACATTAGAGTCTCTAGGATGTGATCTATACTACAATTTGGAACATACTGTCGCCATTAATCATGGGATTAATTACATTTAATCATATAGATTTTATTTCCTTCAAAATGACCGAGCCAGAAAATCAGCAGAATCAGAAAACATTGAATCAGGTGGAGAAAGCGATGAGTAAAAAGCCTCCTCATCCTGGACGTGTTGCAGCAGGAAAAATTAGCAGAGTGGAACAAACAAAAAAAATTAAAGTTACAAGCACATAATGAAAAAGTGCCAGAGACGCAGCCAGTTGTTTCAATGCCAGCTATAAAAACGCCAGAACAAGATGATTCAAGGCCTACAACAACAACGCCAAAGTCTTCATGGAATTTTCTTAAAGTAATTGTTATTTTTGGTGGCATTGCTGCTGGGGGTGGTTATTACGGTTATAAAAATATATAAACAAAGACAAAAACCAAAGCAGTCCAAACAATCTCAACCACTAAATACAGAAGTCGAACACAAAAGTATGCCAGCCCCACCAACAACAAAAGTTCATTTTGATCCATTTCAGATGCAATAATACTTTAAGAACTTAATAAATAATTATAAGTTAACTTGAATAAGAACTTGGCTGTACTTAGAGGATGACTTAAGTTATGATCTGGGATGACTTGAGTAAGAACTTAGAAGTGACTTGAGGATAACTTGAGTAAGAACTTAGAAGTTACTTGATTAAGAACTTGTGGTGACTTAGGATGACTTGATTAAGAACTTATAAGTGACTTGAGTAGGAACTTGAGGATGACTTGAGTAGGAACTTATAAGTGACTTGAGTGTGTGCATGCGTGGGGTGGGGGTGGGGGCGGGGGTGGGGTGGGGGTGGGTAGGGTGGGGGTGTGCAGGAGTTACCTCCTTAGTGTCCGCACATAGCAAGTACAGGCAGTACCGCAGTCTCTTAACTAGGCCAAACAGGCATGCCGGCACGTTTGATACAGTTAGGGCTTGCAAATCTATGTCAAACGGGCAGGCATGCACGTTGACACAGTTAGAGGCCTCTTGCTACTAAAATAAGGCGTTCACGACATGAACGGCTATTTATAGTAGCAGTCAGCAAGGCTAATTTTACTGCAGCCTCTTGCTACTAAAAAAAGGCGTTCACAGCATGAACGGCTATTTATAGCAAGGCGGGTTTTACCACAGCCCTCTTGCTACTAAAATAGGCGTTCACGGCTAATTTTACCGCGGTCCTACTGCTGCTAAAATAAGGCGTTCAGAGCATGAACGGCTATTTATAGCAAGGCTGTCTTCACCACAGGTGGGCGCTTTCTTCAGTGCTACGTCCACAATAATTCACCAGTAACACAAGCCAGTTTCACAAAGAGTTTAACTCTCTTTTTTCATCCGGGCTTAGGACCAGCATTGGCGGAGTTTGTGTTTATTGGCGGCTCTTGAGGTAGTAAATTTGTCACTGAACATTTGGAGCTTTTTGAATAAAACAGCGTCATTTTTTAGAATAGAATCATTTTCTTCAAAAGGCAAAAGCTTATCAAAGTTATCAACATCTCTTTCAATGTACCGGCTAAATCTCTGTCTTGAATCAACAAGCTTTCAAGGCGCTTGTGTAGTTTATCAATAGTAGGTTCTCGTTTTTCTTTCTCCTCACCTTCCAAAAAAACAATACTTCTCTTTAGCTTAGGAAGTAAAGAACTGGGCACGCCTGATTTTTTTGTTTAAATACTCCGCCATAAGCTGTAATAAAACACATGATCGCCTATAGCAAGAAGCTGTTCTTGTGAACAAACACACATCCGTCTGCATTGAAATCCATGGCTAAACTGAGAGGCGCTGTTGGTTCTAGATCGTCATGTCCGGTCATGCGACGTGTTTGAGAATGTTCTAATTGCGCCAGGTGTGCGCGCAAGCCCGCCTTATGGCGGTTACAGTCAGCTAATTACAGCTAATTACAGTCAGCTAATTACGGGCCGTACCTGTCGCCGCCTTGCACCACTGATACACCTGCTACAATCTACAACCCCTGTGATTAAGTCTGCTTTCACAGTGTCTCGGTCAAGCCATACATGATTTCTGTAGTTTTATTTCACATAAAAGACAGAGGATTAAGCAAAAACTAAATCTGAAAAGTTTAGTAAATTGTATTGAAAACGGATAATCCTACACAGTATGTTTGTTTGTAGGGTTTACTAGGAGAGAAACTATAAAACACGGGGTCAAGGTCGGCCGTCCGAACCTTGGGTGAGGGCGGGTGAGCTTGACCCCGTGTTTTATAGTTCTCTAGGGGGCATCAACATACATGGAATCCGCTCGTCACTCTCCGATTCAGCCCCACTTGCGCCGGTATCGCTCGGTTTGAAGTGGGGATCAGCTTCGTCATCAACACCACCTCCGATAGCAAAGGGTGGTGTTGATTGTAATCACTTATCCCTCCAATCGCTTC
>JAFLJL010001786.1:0-30419 GCA_018398815.1 Conus ventricosus | reverse complement strand
GATCGTTTAATTTTACAAGCTTTTACCAACATTGTGTTCCTATACTTAGGCCTCCAATAACACAGAATGTATACAAAAATTAGTAACGTCTTTTCGGCGCTCATTTTTAAAAACAAATAATTATTATATTTAGTAATAAAAACATGAACACGACGATCTGCTAAATTTCCCTAACTTGATTACAATAACAGGTTGATGACCAACTAATTTATGCCCAAAAAGGAAAAGGTTGTTTTCTTTGGCAGCATGCGAAAAACAAATACATTTTCCTCGAAAGGGAATCAGCATAGAACGATTAACAGATGTCGCCACAAGCATTTGTAAGTATCTTTAACAGGTATGACGCAACTAGATCAGAAGGGTAAAATTTTGTAGACAAAGGTTCTTAGTTTGTACAAAAATAGTAAGTAAATTTGCGCCTATGATTCTGAACAAGACTTTATGTAGATTTAACGCAGGATCCAGTTTTAACAAAGACATTAGAGTCTCGGGAGTGGATCTATACAAAACAAATTTGGAACATTACTGTCCCATTAACAGGGGATTAATTACATTTAATCATATAGATTTTTTTTCCCTTCAAAATGACCGACCCAGAAAATCAGCAGAATCAGAAAACATTGAATCAGGTGGAAAAGCGATGAGTAAAAACCCTCCTCATCCTGGAACGTGTTGCAGCAGGAAAAAATTAGCAGAGTGGAACAACAAAAAAAATTAAAGTTACAAGCACATAATGAAAAAGTCCCAGAGCGCACCCAGTTGTTTCAATGCCAGCTATAAAAACGCCAGAACAAGATGATTCAAGGCCTACAACAACACGCCAAAGTCTTCATGGAATTTTCTTAAAGAAATTTGTTATTTTTGGTGGCATTGCTGCTGGGTGGTTATTACGGTTATAAAATATAAAACAAAGACAAAAACCAAAGCAGTCCAAACAATCTCAACCACTAAATACAGAAGTCGAACACAAAAGTATGCCAGCCCACCAACAACAAAAGTTCATTTTGATCCATTTCAGATGCAATAATACTTTAAGAACTTAATAAATAATTATAAGTTAACTTGAATAAGAACTTGGCTGTACTTAGAGGATGACTTAAGTTATGATCTTGGGATACTTGAGTAAGAACTTAGAAGTGACTTGAGGATAACTTGAGTAAGAACTTAGAAGTTACTTGATTAAGAACTTGTGGTGACTTAGGATGACTTGATTAAGAACTTATAAGTGACTTGAGTAGGAACTTGAGGATGACTTGAGTAGGAACTTATAAGTGACTTGAGTGTGTGCATGCGTGGGGTGGGGGTGGGGGCGGGGTGGGGTGGGGGTGGGTAGGGTGGGGGTGTGCAGGAGTTACCTCCTTAGTGTCCGCACATAGCAGTACAGGCAGTACCGCAGTCTCTTAACTAGGCCAAACAGCATGCCGGCACGTTTGATACAGTTAGGGCTTGCAAATCTATGTCAAACGGGCAGGCATGCACGTTTGACACAGTTAGAGGCCTCTTGCTACTAAAATAAGGCGTTCACGACATGAACGGCTATTTATAGTAGCAGTCAGCAAGGCTAATTTTACTGCAGCCCTCTTGCTACTAAAATAAGGCGTTCACAGCATGAACGGCTATTTATAGCAAGGCGGGTTTTACCACAGCCCTCTTGCTACTAAAATAAGGCGTTCACGGCTAATTTTAACCGCGGTCCTACTGCTGCTAAAATAAGGCGTTCAGAGCATGAACGGCTATTTATAGCAGGCTGTCTTCACCACAGGTGGGCGCTTTCTTCAGTGCTACGTCCACAATAATTCACCAGTAACACAAGCCAGTTTCACAAAGAGTTTAACTCTCTTTTTTCATCCGGGCTTAGGACCAGCATTGGCGGGGTTAGTGTTTATTGGCGGCTCTTGAGGTAGTAAATTTGTCACTGAACATTTGGAGCTTTTTGAATAAAACAGCGTCATTTTTTTAGAATAGAATCATTTTCTTCAAAAGGCAAAAGCTTATCAAAGTTATCAACATCTCTTTCAATGTACCGGCTAAATCTCTGTCTTGAATCAACAAGCTTTCAAGGCGCTTGTGTAGTTTATCAATAGTAGGTTCTCGTTTTTCTTTCTCCTCACCTTCCAAAAAACAATACTTCTCTTTAGCTTAGGAAGTAAAGAACTGGGCACGCCTGATTTTTTTGTTTAAATACTCCGCCATACAGCTGTAATAAAACACATGATCGCCTATAGCAAGAAGCTGTTCTCTGTGAACAAACACATCCGTCTGCATTGAAATCCATGGCTAAACTGAGAGGCGCTGTTGGTTCTAGATCGTCATGTCCGGTCATGCGACGTGTTTGAGAATGTCTAATTGCGCCAGGTGTGCGCGCAAGCCCGCCTTATGGCGGTTACAGTCAGCTAATTACAGCTAATTACAGTCAGCTAATTACGGGCCGTACCTGTCGCCGCCTTGCACCACCTGATACACCCTGCTACAATCTACAACCCCTGTGATTAAGTCTGCTTTCACAGTGTCTCGGTCAAGCCATACATGATTTCTGTAGTTTTATTTTCACATAAAAGACAGAGGATTAAGCAAAAACTAAAATCTGAAAAGTTTAGTAAATTAGTATTGAAAACGGATAATCCTACACAGTATGTTTGTTTGTAGGGTTTACTAGGAGAGAACTATAAAACACGGGGTCAAGGTCGGCCCGTCCGAACCTTGGGTGAGGGCGGGTGAGCTTGACCCCGTGTTTTATAGTTCTCTAGGGGGCACTCAACATACATGGAACCCGCTCGTCACTCTCCGATTCACCCCCACTTGCGCCGGTATCGTCGGTTTTTGAAGGGGGGACATTTCGTCATCACACCAAACCCTCCATAGCAAAGGGGGGTTTTTGATTGTAATCCTTTTTTTCCTCCTCCGAATCGCTTCTTCCATTCTTTGAAGTCTTCGTCATCGCTTTCACGGCCCGGGATAACTTCGAAGCCTTTCAAGAGCATAGTCTTTAAAAAACGGCCGCGCCGACGAACTCCCTGCTCGACCCATCCGACCGTGAATAACTCCCCCGAACTTTGCCGAAGTTATTGCCCAAAATGGACCGGCTGGTCATCAGCGACCCGCAAAAGGGAAGAAACCGTCCTTTAGGGCCCCTAAACCCCGTTTAAACATTTTTTCCTTGCCTCCCTTCTTTAAACCCCGTTTTTGTGATGAAATTATCTCAAAACCCTTCGAGAAAGGGCAACACTTTCCCAAACCATCCGAACGCCTTCGTGCCAGGGATCAAGGGGTTAATCCAAATTGCAGGATATTTTGCTTTTTACTGCGAGAGAGGGGATACGTGTACTTAACCCCATGTGGGGCTTGAACATTGGGACCCTGCAGAAAGGTACTGCCTGATTTTTACAGCCACAATTTGGAAATTTAAGAAAATGTCTGCAGTTGTTTGTAGTGCATTAAATTAAAAAACCAAACTGATTTTTTGAGTTCTGAATCACAGTTTTGGGGTGCAAAAATTGAGATAATTTCACAAAATGTTGTAAAACAGTTGTATCAATTCCTTTTGAAACTTTTTAAAAAGGAAAGTCACTTTTAAATATTTTTTTAAATTTCCCAGATACTTTTTTAATTATTAGTTTTTGCTTTCATATTATTACGAATACAAAGAAGAAAAAAAAGGAAAGAAAGGCAACTAACCACTGACTGAGAATAAGTTACACTACTTTTTTCCATTTTTTTTAAAAATATATACAAAAACCATACTTAGACTTTCAATGTGTTTAAAATGTTTTAATTTTGTATGTTGTGTGCGCTGTTAAGTTTTCATTTAAAACTTTGGGACTTTGATTATATTTAAACAAAAAAGACAAAAAAATCTATCACCTTTCCAGGTTTTTTAGCCTGGTTTAAAAACATTTAAGGAAACAAAAGGGTTTCATGGTGACGAAAATTTTGCATAAATAACATGCTTTTGTTTTTTTATGCAAAAAAAGGGAAAATGTTGTTGGGTACATTATTTTTAAACCCTTTATGGTTTGAAACTATTAACATAAACCAATTTTCTTTTTTGAACAAAAGATATATTGTTTTGATTTACAAAAAATTTTGTTTTCTTATACTAATTATCTGAAATAATAAAAAATTTATGCAAGAAACAAAAAACACACAACACACACACACACACACACACACACACCACACACACACACTTACCACCACACTTACACACCACTAAACCCTTAGACTCACACACCACACACACCACACACACCACGCACCACACACGCACGCACCACGCCCCGCACACCCACAACCACACAAAACACACACACAAAAAACACACACACAACACACACATATCAATAACTCAAATTTGTTATTTGGAAAATTGCGCTTTTTCTACACACCACACACACACATTCCCCACACCACACCACACCCACACTACAACAACACAGACACACTCATACCAACAACACTACAACACACCACACACACACACACACACCCACACACCACACACACACCACACACCCCGCAACACAACCACACACACACAAACACACACACACAATATGCCCTCCCACTTTTGAACTAAAAACTTGGTATCTGGGGGCAACCTCCCGTTTTCTTCAATTTCCAAAGTACTGTAAACGTTGATTTACGAGGAAACCGGGCATTTTTCCTTGGGGGGTCATGACAGTGGGGGGGTATAGGAGGAGGTTCCGTGTGTTTGGTGTGGGGGAAGGTGGGGGGGGAAATTTTGGGAAGGGGGGGGGGGACACAAGCATCCATGTCATTTTTTTTGTCTGAGCCAAAAAAGGGGTTTTTGGCCTTTGTCATTTGAATGCTTTCAGACATCAAATTTAAACATCAAGAAATGCTTAATTGATTCATCTTTTCTTTTCAGGGTAATTATTACACATTATTGTTTCACTTCGTCATCTTTATTTTTGGTTTTTTGTTATATTTGGGGGTTTTTTTTGGTGGTTTCTTTTTTTGGGGGGTCACTTCCACTTTTTAGTGAAATATTTTGGCAAATCCCATTTAAAGACTGGGATGGCACCACTCACACGATGTTCAAAAAAGGGTTTTGGGTTTTCCACAAAGGAACACCCTGCTTCTCCCCTCTTTAGCATAAAATCAAAACATTGTCAATTCTTCGCGGGATTCTGATGCTCATTTTTTAATGATTTTGCCCCCGTCCCAAGTGTTCAGCTGGGCTACGTTTTTGGGGATAAAATCATTGTGGGGGGGAAAAAATCTTTCCCTTTCCACCACAGCCCCCTCACTGATTTGGTTTTACCTTTTCCAGCACTAAGACCCGGTGCACTGATTTGGGCTTTACCTTTCCCACTAGCCCGTGCACTGACTTGCTTTCCCTTTCCAGCTACTAAGCCCCGGTCTTTCACTTCCAAAATTTCCCCCCCATTCTTTGCTGATCCTGAAATCCAAGGGGAAATCTTTGATTCTACTTAAAAAACCAATTTTTGGGGAGTTTTTTTTTAACAAAAACTCACTTTCTTATAAATTTAAAAACACTTGACAATTCTTTCAGAAACCTGAACTTCTGCGGGTCATAGCCACACTGAGGGAAACCTGAAGAAAAACTTCCCTGCACCTTTACATCCTTGGTCCATTCTAAACTGGACACTGTGTTTGTACACTCTGTGAGACCCAGTTCCTGAAAACTTGGATCCCGTTCTGATAAAGGGCTTGGTCTTGTCTTGGAGCATTCCCACCACCCCCAGTGTACACCCTGCAGGGGTTTGGGTTCTGTTTTGGAGCTTTCCACACCCCCCCAGTGACAGCCTGCAGGGGCAAACCCTGCATCCAACTGTGGGTGAAACTTCCTTAACACAATCCAGATTTTTTCTCTGAACAAAAAACCCGCTTAGGGACTTTTTTTTTGTCCTCAGTTTAAAAGGGAAATTTTGTTGTTGTTGTTGTTGTTGTCGTACCCCTAAAGACTCCAGGATCATCCAAACACCCAAATATTTAAACACTATGCAAAATGCATCAGCGGGGGATAGAACATTATGGTGACCTTTTTTGATTACCCCCCACAGGGCACCCCCTCCGACTTGGGGGGTAAAAAGGAATTTAAAAGACAATCCCTTTGGTTTTTTCCATGCGGGGATTTGGATGTACCACAGACAAAGGGCCGTCTTGATCTAGGAGTTGTGCCTGTTTCTGTTCTTTTCCCACATCGCCCCCATGACCTTCTTCACACAAAAACCACTTTGATTTTTTGCAAAGAACCCCCCAGTCCTCAACATACAGGCATTGTTTGCCCCACCTAGGCAACGGGCTTTGGGGTTTTTGCCCACCAGTTTTGGCACAGGTTTTTTTTTCCCCCACCCAGGCATGGGCTTGTTTCCCACCAATCCTCAACAACACATTTTTTGCCACCAAAATCCTCGGGACATACGGGGATTGTTTCCCCCTTAGTCCTCAGACATACACATTGTTTGCCCACCTCCCACAACGGCATTGTTTGCCCACCGCCTCGGGCATACGGGGCATTGTTTGCTCCCATCCTCAGCATCAGGGCATTTTTGCACACCATCCTCAGGCATATGGGCATTGTTTGCCCATCAGTCCTCGGGCATACAGGGCATTGTTTCCCACCATCCTCGGGCATACGGGGCTTGTTTGCACACCATTCAGGCTACGGCAATGTTTGCTGTCAGTCCTCAGGCATCGGGGCATTGTTTGCCCCACCAGCCTCAGGCATACAGGGCATTGTTTGCTGACCATCCTCAACAACGGCATTGTCGATCTCTGTACAACTTTCCACCCTTTTAGAAATATTCAAGGGATGGTTCAAACTCCAAAAAAGGTTGCTTGTGCGCCTTTTCCCCAAACCCATTCCAAATTAATCAAAGCATCCACAGATTTTTAATTTATTCTGTTGAGTGCCAGCTTTGGTTCTAGCACTGGGATAAAAAAGATTTTCGATTTTTTCTGATTTGCTGTCAGTTTTTGGAGACCTAGCTGGCCAAAACCCCCATCATCCAATTTTTAAACCCTTACTTAACTTTACCTCTTTGAAAGGGGATCTAATGTGTTCTTGTTTGGGGTTTCCCCATCAGTTACATTGGGGAAAAAAAAATGAAAGGCGGATCGTTTGGCCAGGAACCCCTAACAAGAAATTGTCCAACATATGACCCCCTACTCAATTTGAAACCAAAGGTTAATGTTAGTCAAGCCCTGGAAAGGGGACGGGAATAACAAAGGGACAACATCTTTTCCCCAGACTGTCCAAACTAAGAGGGGCCCCTGGCTCTGGGGTGGTCAAAGGAAAAACATTTTTTCCCATTGCACACTGCCCCTTTCTTTTTAAAGCATTTGCATTTTTTACAGATGAAAAGGGTCCACGTTGCCCCAATGATAAATGTCTCAGCAAAGAAAAATTTTAAAATGAATGTAGGACATAGATTCAGATTTAAAACCCTTTAACAGCCAAAGACTTGAAACCTTTTTCCGTTGTTCCCCCGAGCGATTTTTGAGTGTGTTTTTTTTTTTTATAGAATCATGTTTTAAAATTTAAATGTTACACTTTTTTTCCGGGGTCATTTGATGTAAGAAATAAATGTGCTGAATTTTAACTTGATTGAATTCTGTTATTTAGTTTCATATGGTTTTCGGCCTTATGGTTTTTGGGTGGGCAGGGTTTTGAACGAATTTTTTAATTTGGGGGTTTTTTTGCCTTTTACAAAAGATGATATTGCAGAGTCCTGATACTCCACGTGTTTTTTTTTTTTCCCTTTTTTTTTCTCTTTGTTTACAATGACACATTTTTGAGAAAAAAGGGGGTTATTTCCCCGCCACAGATACGACAAACAATTACAACACAGATACAGACAAACAATTACAGAACAGATACAGAATATTCGGGACACAGATCAGACAGACAGATTACAACACAGATACAGACAGATTACGGGACACGATACAGATTAAGGACACAGAAAGCAGATTACAGGACACAATACAGACAAACGATTACAGGAACAGATGCAGACAAACAGTTTAAAGGGAACAATACAGACAAAAGAACGACAAGATACAACAACACAGGCACAGATACAGACAGAAAATTTAAAGACACAGATACAGACAGATTACAGAACGATACAGAAAAACAGTTTGTGTCTTGGGGGTACTAATTGGTTTCATTTTCGCCCTCAGTCACTTCGTTCTGAAAGCTCAAATGACCATGAAGTTTGAACTTTGGTTTTTTTGGGAAAGGGGTGCTTGATGATTATATGATTATGATTTGGGATTGGGGAATGTACTTTTATTATTTTTACCACAAAATAAATTTCTCTTTTTCAACTCATCTATTTTGGGAGTAAAATGAATCATAAACCCACCCAAAAACTTCGTGAGACAACCTGCAAAATCCATTAGCACCCTTCCCAATCGAAGCAGAGGGACCCCGTTTAGGGGTCCAGTATTAAAGCTAAACCCAGTTATCCGATTAAAGGGGGACTCCTCCACCAGTTCCAGCAGCAACTCCCAAAAAGGGGGGCGACATCAGTCTTAAATCTTGCTTTTGGTGTCCCCAGTCCTCTTGTCGACGGATTCTTACAGCATGAGTTTTGAACACCAAAAAATAAAAGTTTGCAATGAAGTACAGAGTGGGGTGAGCGTACCCTGTTTTCACTCAGTCATGCTGTAATCTATCCACCATAACTGATGTTAGATTAAACCCTGTTGGGGAATTAAGTCTAACCCCCACAGCTGTGTTGCAGAATGTCTCATGACTAAACCACATATCTAACATCACAGTGATGTCTCAAGACTGCCCCAGTCACATCAAACCATCATTAGCAAAGATGAACCATACATCAAACATCAGCATGATGTCATCAAACTAAACCCAGTAAATCAAACCACATGATTCATCAAGACGAACCGTCACATCAAAAAACAGCTATGATGTCATCAAAGGGCCATCACATCAACATCGCAGTAGCATGAGCATAAAGAAGTCTGTCACGCAAGCCTCATATGATGTGTGGACAGAAGCACCAACAACGATGGTGATGGCGATGTATCCGTCAGCTCTGAATCCAGAAAATTAGTGGGGACGGGAGCAACCAGCAGGGGAAAACATTTTAAAAACTATGTTCCATTTCAGTAGAATTATTTTGCATAGTTCTTTATAGTTTTAATTTTGGTAAAGTTATTTTTAGTTTAGGCACTTGCGTCTTTTAAGTCCCCAAACAAAAAAAAAAATTTGAAAAAAAAACAAAAAAAAGCAGTGCCCCCCCTCCCTCATTCTTTCAAATAACCCCTTCCCCCTCCCCTTTCCATCTACCTTTCCCCTCCCTACCCAATGCACATTTTCAAATATGCTTGATTTGAGTTTCTATCTCTTACAGAAGAAAAGTGGGTTTCCCGGCAGTTCAGTCTTTGTGAAGGGCCCTTTCCCTGAAAGTAAATTCTGTGAGGGTTGTGACAGTTAGGAATCAGGTTTCTTTAATAAAAAGTGATTGGTCACAGCCATGGGGACAAATCAGAACAAAGGGTGATGGCAATGGCTGAATAAAGCTGCAGTTGGCCGTGAATATCCTTTTCCCCCAAAATGAGTGTGGCGGGCCCTATCCCTTACTTTCATCAAAAACAATCACCTGACAATGATTAAAAGGAAAAATAAACTCTGAGCCATCTTGATTAGCCAGAGAATGATAAAAATAAAAAGGGATTAAAAGCCCTACCTTTTTCCAAAGATTCTTTTTCTCAGTTCATTGAAGGGAAAAAGGGGGGGAAACTGGGGCAGGGGTGTGTGTTGTTGTTTGTGTTGTGTGTGTGTGTGTGTGTGTGGTGTGTGTGGTTTTTGGAAGCAGAGGGAAGGAGCATAACTATGATTTTAAGATAATGTTCTTATACCCCACCGCCCCAGAGGCCACATCAGGGCGAAACTGATTAGAGTGAAAATATGATGTGGGAATAAAAAAAATTGAGTTTTGTACTTTTTTTTACACAGTAACAAAACACAACATTTTCGGACCCGGAAAAATTGGACTAATACTTAAAACATTCGGGGGGAAGTGGGGGGAATTTCTTTTGTTGATAATATTGGGGAAAAATCCATTGCCCCCCTCCCCCACCCCCACCCCCCCTCAAAATTCCTTCCCCCCCCTTTCCCTATGACAATTTTGCAGGACTGTTTTTTTACTGTGCTGTGGGTTTTAACATTTTCAGTCCTTAACTTTTCTAGGGTCAATAACAAAATTTTTCTCGCATGATGCCTGTGGTAATGTTATTTTTGCCGTTTGACGAAAATTTCCTTTGGCCGGGGGGAATAACTGAGGTAAGTTGGGGGGGGGGGGGGTCTGTCAGGAGGGGTGCCCAAAAAATGGGTTTCAAATAAGGAATTTTCCTTGGGGGTGGGGGATATAAGGGAAAAGGGACCCCCCCCTCTGTGCCCCTCCCCCCCCCCTTTCCTCCTCCTCCCCCATCTCTTTCCCCCAACCCCCCCACCCTTCCCACCCCCCCCTTTCCCCACCCCTTCCTTCACCTAAACCCCTTGTATTTTTTTTGGGTTAGAATATTAAAATCACTCGTTGGAGAGTTGAAACTACGCTCATTGAACCCTGTTTGTCAGTTTTATGAATCCTTGAATTTTTTATCATTCACAAACGCATGAAAGGTACTGGCTTGTTTCCTTTTCCTTTTCCTTTGTGCTTTTCCCCTGTTGATTTTGAAAGACGCCTGTAAAAAATGGGAGGATACATTAACGGTCGTTTGTTTCTTTGTGTGTAACCTTGTTTTGGATAAGACTGCCTGAAAAAAGGAATGGGAGTGATGACATTAACGGGTCTTTGTTTCTTTGGGGTTTAACCCTGTTAATTTGGTAGACTGCCTGTAAAAGGATAGGAGGAAAACTTTAACTTGTCGTTTGTTTTTGTGTCAACCCGTTGATTTTGGTAAGACTGCCTGATAAAAGGATGGGATGATATCTTTAACTTCATTTTTTGTGTAGTATGAAAATAGATTATGCCCCTGATAAGAAGTAAAATTTCTGTTTTACGGGAAAGCCAAACCCCTTTTTCCACTTGTCAAATAGAGTCATAAAAACCCAGGGGTTTGTGGTGTGTTCAGTCCAACTGGGACTCATCGGGGCCCCTCAAAAACCATGGTTTGGGGGTGTTTCTAAAACGGGGACATCAGTAGGAAAGGTAAAGGTGAAACCAAGAAAGAAAAACGTTCACTTTTGATGTGCAGTAGACTTTTACACGGGTGGTAATCGAAAACACACAAAATCCCCCCGGGTAAAAAACCCTTTTTCATGTAATGGGCAGTAAAAACTTTTCCCGGGGTTTGGTGATCAAAACCACACAAGAAAACCTAGGGTAGAAATTATTTTCATTGGGGTGCAGAAAAGAGTTTTCCCGGGGCAAGTGACCTGAAGAGACAAAAATTAAAATCCAACTGGTCAAAATTTTATGTGATGGTGCATAAGAGTTTTACAAGGAAAAGTCATCGAAACACCAAGATGACCCACACGGTCGAAATTATTTTCATGTGAGGGGTGCAGTAAATTTTACAGGGGCAAGTTCTCTGGGGAAACACAAATGATCCATCTGGCAGAAATTTTTTATTGATGGTGCAGTAAGTTTTTACCGGGGAAGTCATCTAAAGGGGAACAAAAGATGCCTAGGGTGAGAAATTTTTTCATGTGAAGTGTGCAAAAGAGTTTTACACGGGCAGGTGACCTGAAAGACCAAATGACCCATACGGGTGAAAAAATTATTTTCATGTGATTGGCAGAAAGAGTTTTACAGGGGCGGGGGTGCCCAAGAGCCAAAATGATCCATACTGGGAAAATTTTTTTCATGTGATGTTGCAGTAAGGTTTTTACACGGGCAGGGACCAAGACACACAAAGACCCCTACGGGGGAAAAATTTTTTTTCAGTGATGGGCAGTAAAGTTTTACAGGGGAAGTTTTGAAGACACACAAGATATTCATACTGGTGAAAAAATTATTTCAGTGATGTGGCAGAAAGGGGTTTTACAGGGCAGTAATCTAAAAAACACAAAGATGATCCATATGGGAAAATTTTTTCAGTGATGTTTTAGAGAGTTTACATGGGCAAATGGTTTTTAAGGCACACAAATGACCACCATGTCTAAAAACCTTTGGGCATAATGGTGCTGTAAACCTTTCACGGAGAAATCCCAAAAAAATAAAAGGGATCTGGTGAAAAAATTTTTTTGTATGTTACATAAGAATTTTAGAAGGAAATTTACCTGAAAAACAAATGCCCCAACTGGTGAAAACCATTTGCATGTGATTGTGCAAAAGACTTTTAGCGCAGTAATCTAAAGAGAATTCAAAATATGATTCAGGGGTCAGAAATCTTTGCATGCGATGGTGCAGTAAGATTATATCTTGTATACCAAGGGAGACCAAAATCCACACTGAACAGAAATCTGTCTGGTTTGTGCAATAAGACTTCACAAACAATTGCTTGTAAAAACATGGGGGTGATGAAATTCAGTGAATAATGTTGCTAAAAAGACTATAACTGGGAAATTAAAATATGCAAGATATGCAGGGGAAAAATTTATTTTGCTGTGTTTTGTGCATTTAAAATTAACTCCACCAGTTGTTCCAAAGTGGGCATTTATGCCCCCACTCCATATTTTTTTCCCTTGTTTTCTTTTTCAAAAACACTTTTTTTGTTTAAAGATTTTCTTCTTTCATCATTTAAAATCAAAATACATTTACCTACTTTTAAAACTTAAAATTTTTCCAACTCAATTACTTTCAGTTAATAAACATAAACAAAACATGACAGGGGTTCTGTAAAAGCCCAGCATCAAATGTCTGAACTGGAATGTTTAAAGCCTTTTACTTATGTGCTTTAAAAAAACCCCTGATGGGCACGGGGAAGATTCTTTTCATGGATGTGTGCAGTCCTTTTTTTGTAATTGTGGGGAGACAAGATATCCTTTCCCCAGTAAATTTTAGGAGACAGGTTACTTTTAAAAGACCAAGATTTTCCACATGGTCAGAAAAAGTATCTGTTTTTTGCACAAACATTTACAGGGAGTATCTGGGGGAAAAACAGATGATCCTTACTGGTCAAAAGTCAATGCGTCTGTTGGTGCAAAAAGAACCGCCTTAAAACATTTTTTCCCCCCAAACCAGATAAAATGAAAATAAAAGCAAACGTGATCCATACTGATCTGAAACAATTCGTGTACATAGGAAAAGTAAAAAGGGTTAAAATGGCCCCACACACACACACACCCCACACACACACACACAACACACACACACCCACAACACACACCACTCGAACACTCAAACCATAAAGTTTTTCAAATGTTTTATACAATGTTTGCAGTATGATGTTTAAAAAGTTCTGCTCAAAAAAAGAATGCTGTGAAGTATAGTTTCTAACTTGATTGAAATCAGGGAAAAATATACAGTGATCTTTATGTTTCTTTATTTAAGACTTTGCATAAACTGTTTACTTTATTGAAATAACATGATGCCCAATGGTGGAAGGGAAAAAAAAAGCATTTAGTCGTTTTGCACATGAAAAAGCCTGAAGAAAATTAGAACACTTTTTGATTGTTTTAAGGGATGCTTTTTTGGTTTTTTCAGATGGTGTGTGTTTGCTGTAGTGTGATGGAGTGATACCACAGTTTACAACGTTCCTATTTTCCCCAGGAAGTTAGGGGTTAAAAACTTTGCAAAAAATGCTCATACTATGAAAATGGTATGGTTGAGAAAATCTGTAATGTACGGCACTCATACTGAAAGGAAAATGTGGGGTGTGTGTGTGTTTTAACACACATTAACAAAGACTAAAATATGGAACCAGGGACCAACAGTTGTTCAAAACCTTACATTTTTGGGTTTAAAAATGGAAAAGATTGCACTTCTATGCTGAACGTAATTTACAACATCATTTTTTTGGTTGGGTGTGACCAAGAAATAAATCATGATGCTTTTGTTTATTGAGAATTTTCGTTTAAATTTTTGGGATTTGTCAAAACCTTAAAATTTATAAGCTATTTTATAACCTTTAAAAGGTTAAAGAAATAAAAAATTGCCCCATTTGAAAACCCTACCTTTTTATGATAGGGCCCGGGAAAAACCCTACTTTAAAAAATTTCGAGAATTGAAAACATGGGAATTGTGTATGAGTCTTTGGGAACCAGCACTGTCGATTAGGAAATAAACTTTCAGGACATTTTTTGTGTGTTGTCTCATCTTTTACCACCCGTAGCATTTCCCCCCTGAGCTCATTCCCTCTCCCCCCCACAGCGGCCTGGGGGTTCCGTTGCCCCCCCCCCCCCCCCCCCCCCCCCCCCCCGCATTGGAATCCGCAGGGAAATAACATGGGGGGAAACCCCGTGTAGACTGGAAGGAAAAACCCCTTTTAAAATGGAGAGGAAACCCCTGTGTAACATGGAGAGGAAACCACTGTAACATGGAAGGGAAAAAACGGTAGACATGAGAGGGAAACCATGGTTTGCATGGAGAGGAAACCACTGTGTAACATGGAAAACACGTGTAGAATAGAGAGGAAATCACAGTTGAGGTGTCGTGAGAGCACCTGCCATGTTTTTGGGAAACTTGAACAACTCTCGAAATGAGCATTTTAAATGGATGAAACCTGACCCATTTAAGTCCCCCCATTGAACCTATAGTGAACCAACTTTTCAGGAGCCAATCTGAGGGGAAAAATCCCACAAAAAATAAATGGCCTGAGGGGGAACGAACCCACAACCCCCACCAGGAAACTGTGATGTTAACCATAGTGTTTGGTCAGCGTAGGGGAAAAAGTCTGTACAATCGACACTGAAAGGAAAAATACAGTAAGAACACATAGTACGTAAACCTCTGAAGAGGAAAAAAACAGAAAAACACATTGCGTAAGCCCCTGAAAAGGAATAAATACAGTAAAAGACTATAAAGTAAAGCCTCTAAGAGGAAAAAAATACATAAGAAGACAAGTTTTTAAAGCCCCTGAAAAGGGAAAAAATACGTAAGAAGACATAGACGTAAGCCTCTGAAGGGAATAAAAACAGTAAAAACATGTACTGTAAAGCCTCGAAGAGAAAAAATCATAAAAACCATAGTACTGTAAAGCCTCTGAAGAGGAAAGAATACATAAGAAACATAGTACTTAAAAACCCTTTAAAAGGGAAAAAATACAGTAAGAACACAAGTTTCTGTAAACCTACATAAACACATAGTGGGTGAAAGGCAGAAATTGATCTCGAAAAGATGAACTGAAACATTAAAAAAAATTTGATACTTTCTCTTTGAACCTGAATTAATTTTTTTTTTTTTAAGGGGATGAGCAGTTTTCACAATTTGATGAAACTGCCGAGAGGAGAGAGAGTAGAGAGAGAGAAGGGGAAGAAGAGAGGAGAAGAGAGGAGAGGGAAAAGTGTGTGTGTGTGTGAAAGCAAAATTAAGACAACCATGGCCTTTTGCAATAGATAAAGAATGTCAGTAAGGAGAGACAGGGTTTTTATCCCATCAAAATCACGTGGGTTTTTTTACCCCAAATTTATTTTTGAGTCCTTTCCCCCTCTGACCCCCAGGCAATGCAGGCTTTTTCCCCCTTCCTTTGGTCCCTGTCTAACTACCTCACTCCTTGATGGGGAAACTGTTCAAGGGTGTTGCAGTGCCATCTTGTGGATGGATTTTGGGCTAGTGCATGATATTTTTGCATGCATGGACCCCCACCCTTTTTGCACCTTTGTCACCATGTGACATTTTATCAACCATGGTGTCAGCCCATTCCCGTACAATTGCAACCAGTGTGGGGGTTTTCCCTCATGTGAATTTCCAACCTCCCGTATAATAGAGTCATGTATTTGGCTGGTTGAGTTCTAGCATATGGGGCTGTCAATCCCGGATGATACAAATTTCAGTGTACGATGCGGGGGTTCAAACGTAGGACTGCAACCCCCGGGGTGATAACTCTGCATTACTGAGTGGGGGTTCCTGGGGGGAAAGCTGACCCTGGTTCCATCCCCTTTTCCCCCCACCACGTACCCCCTTCCCCCCCACCCCACAGCACCCCTTCATTTTGGGAGAGTTATGGTTTTTGACAGTTTCAAATTGTTGCCTTTTAGTCAGGCTCCACTTTCCCCTCCGATTCCCCTTCCGCCCTCCCCATGTCTTTCTTTTGCCGTCCCCCTGTCGCTTTTTCCCGCCCTCCCCCCGTCTTTTCCCGCCGTCCCCCCTGTCTTTTTCCGCCTCCCCCCTTTTTCTTCTTCCCGCCGCCCCATGTCTTCGTAGCACACACCGATGGGGCGTGATTTAAAAAAACTTTTTTGCACCTCTACAGAGCCTGGTCCCTTCTAAACTGGACTACGGTTGTGCTTGTACGTCCGCAAGATCATCTTACCTCAAACCCTTTGGCCCTACCACCCTCAAGGGCTTTGCTCTGCTTGGGGCGTTTCCCACCCCCCTGGTACAGCCGTACCAGAGGGAGGTGAACCTTACTGTCCAATCGCAGGGTGAAAATGTCTTTGAATTATTATTCCGACTGTTCTCAAACCACAGAATCCGCCCATGACTGTGTTTTTGACCCCCGTTCCCAAATAAGTTTGAAAATAACCCCAAATGTATTCCCCGTTTGGGTTCGTATGCAGCCTCACGTGCGGAATGCAGGTATAGACCTGGGAGTAGTTTCCCATTTTTAATTTCCGGACAACCTCCGGACTTTTTTAACCCGAGATCGTTTTTTCTCCGCTTTCCCCTAAGGAGTCTCCCCGCCTCTGGCGTACAAGGTTGTTGCCCAGCTCTGTTCCCAAAATTTCCCCCCCATAAAAAGTTTTCATGACGGGGTTCCCAAATCTAGGTGGGTGGTTGCGCCACGCCCGGGGCTCCTTTTCAGTTTTTGGGAAAATTAAAATTCAGATGCTTCTTCTATTTGCTGAACTTGCTGCTTAGTATGGCTTTGAAATAATTCCCCTTTTCAGAGGGACTTTTTTGGGGTTTTGTCGGATTTGCTGTCAGCTTTGGAGGCCCTGCTGGCCGAACCTTCACATCCCCGAACTTTTATTTTTTTTTGAACTTTTTAGCAAAATTGAAAGGGGGCGGTTACAACATTACTCTTGCTGGTTCCCGGCCATTTTGGGATCGGGGGAAAGAAATGGGTTTTACGTTTAGCCAAGAACGCCCCAAAGAAAACTGTAAAAAATTTTTCCCCCGCCCGATGTGAAACCCAAAAAAAACGATTAGTGAAGACCTCTGGAGGGGTTTTAACACACAGCGAAAAACAAAAAACCCTTTTAGATCTGTCCCCCAAACCCTTTAAAAACTTTCCCCCCACTACGTCGGGTGGTCTAAAAAGGGAAAAGTTCGTGCCGGGTGCAACCGGCCCTTGATTTACCATTTTACCTTTTAAAGAGTGAAAAGCTCCGGGTGCATTCCAGCATGCACCCCTCCAATGAAACATGTTTTTTTAAGTTTGGGACTTGCACGATTGAGACACAAACATTTTACACGGAGTCCATGAAGATTTTTCAGGGATTCCCCCCTGACGTGATCCCCTTTGGGGGTTTTAGAGAAATTTAAAATTTTAATTATTTAGATTTTTCGGAAAAAGGATTTTTAAAAATTTTTGGTTGTTTTTAGACGATGTCATTTAACGGGTGAAAGTTTTTTTTTTTTTTTTTTTTTTTTTTTTTTTAAATGACTGGGAGTTATTTTAACGTGGTGACAGCCCGATTCCCCTCTGGGGGTCGCTGGGCTAAAGAACATTTTTCTTTTTACCCATTCCTTCTTCCCCCCCCCGTCCCCCCGTCCTTCTTCCTCCGTCCCCCTGTCTTTTTCTTCCGCCGTCCCCATGCTTCTTCTTCGCCTCCCCCCCGTTTCTTCTTTTCCCGCCCACCCCCCGTTTCTTCTTCCCGTCGTCCCCCTGTTCTTCTTCCTGCCGCCGTTACGTTCTTCCTGCCTCCCCCGTCTTCTTCTCCTGCCCTCCCCCCGTCTTCTTCTCCTGCCCTCCCCCCCCCCTTCTTCCTGCCGTCCCCCTGTTTCTTCTTCCCGCCTCCCCCCTGTTTCTTCCCCCATCCCCCGTCTTCTTTTCCTGCCATCCCCCCGTCTTTTTCCGCCCTCCCCTTTTTCTTTTCCGCACCCCCCCGTTTCTTCCTGCCGTCCCCCGTCTTCTCTTCCCCCGTCCCCGTCTTTCTTTTTCCGCCATCCCCCTGTCTTCTTTTTCCCGTCGCCCCCCCCTTCTTCCTACCGTCCCCTGTCTTTTTCTTCCCCCTCCCCCGCCCCGTCCCCCTGTCTTTTCTTCCGCCTCCCCCCGTCTTCTTCTTTGTTTTTTTTGCGTCCCCCCCCGTCCCCTTTTTCGCCACCCCTTCTTTTTTCCTGCCCTCCCCCTGTCTTCTTCCTGCCCTCCCCATGTCTTTTTTTCCTGCCCCCCTGTTTCTTCTTTCCCGCCCTCCCCCCGTCTTCTTCTTTTTGCCTCCCCGTCTTCTTCTTCCTGCCGTCCCCGTTTTTTCTTTTCCCGCCGTCCCCCTCTCTTCTTCCCCGCCGTCCCCCCGTCTTTTCTTCCCCGCCCTCCCCCCGTCTTTTCTTCCCGCCCTCCCCGTCTTCTTCCCGCCCTCCCCCCCATTTCCCCCCCTTTCTTCTTCCCGCCGCCCCCTGTCTTCTTCCCGCCGTCCCCCTGTTTTTTTCCTTTTTTCCCTCCCCTGTTTTTCCCGCCGTCCCCCCGTCTTCTTTTTCCGGCCCCCCATCCCCCCCTGTCCCTTTTTTTCTGCCGTCCCCCCGTCCCCTTTTTCCCGCCGCCCCCCGTCTTTTTTCTTCCTGCCCCCCCTTTTTCCCCGTTGGCTTCTTCCTGCCGTCCCCTGTCTTCTTTTCCCCCGTCCCCAGTCTTCTTCCTCCTCCCCCCTTTTTCTCCCCCTTTTTTTCCTGCCTCCCCGTTTTTCTTCCTGCCGTCCCCCCTCCCCCTTCTTCCGCCGTCCCTTTTTTTCTTTGCCGTCCCCCTGTCTTCTTCCTCCGTCCCTGTCTCTTCTTTCCCGCCGCCCCCTGTTTCTTCCCCCTCCCCCCTTCTTCTTCCTGCCCCCCCGTCTTTTCCGCCGCCCCTGCCTTTTTCCTGCGTCCCCCCTTTTCTTTCCTTTCCCGCCGTCCCCTGTCTTTCTTCCTCCGTCCCCTTCTTCTTCCTCCTCCCCAGTCTGCTTTTTCCTGCCGGCCCCCCTTCCCCCTTCCCTTTTCTTTTTTTCCGTCCCCCTTTTCTTCCTCCGTCCCCCCTTTTCTTTTTCCGCCATCCCCCGTCTTTTTCCTGCCCCCCCCTGTCTTCTTCCCGCCGTCCCCCCGCCTTCTTTCCTGCTCCCCTTCTGCTTCTCCCCCGTCCCCGCTTCTTTTCCTGCCTCCCCATGTCTTTTTCCTGCCTCCCCTTTCTTCTTCCTGCCGTCCCCTGTCTTCTTTCCCCGCGTCCCCAGTCCCTTCCTGCCGCCCCCGTCTTCTTCTGCCTCCCCCTGTCTTCTTCCCGCCGTCCCCCCCGTCTTCTTCCTGCCGTCCCCTTTCCTGCCGTCCCTTCTTTTCCTGCCCTCCCCATGTCTTCTTTTCTGCCCTCCCCATGTTTCTTCCCCCGTCCCCCTGTTCTTCTTCCTGCCGTCCCCCTGCTGCTTCTTTTGCCGTCCCCCCGTTTCTTCCCGCCCTCCCCTGTTGCTTCCCTTCCTTTCCCCCCCTTTTTTTTTTCCCCCCCCCACCCTTGCCCCGCCCCCCCTTTCCCTTTTCTTTTCCCGTTTGTTTTTTGTGGTTTGGGAATTTTTTCTTTTCTTTGGGAAAAAATTTTTTTTGGTCTGTTTTTCCTGTTTGTTTTCGCCGTGCGTTTGCTTTTCTGGCTAAAAATTTTTTTTTTTGGGGTTTTTGTTTTTTCCCTTCTGTGGTTTAAAAATAAAAATACCCCTTGCTTTTTATTCTTTAAAATTTCCTTTTGGTTTTTGATTTTTATTTGTGTTTTGGGGTTTTAGGAAAATAAAAATTTTTGGAAAAATTATTAAAAAAGTCTTTCCTTCTGTTTGTTTATCCGAGTATTGTTTGAGGGATAAAATTTTTGTTTTGTCCCGGGGTTTTTGCGGGGCATTTGGGGGGTTGGGTTTTGTTTTGAGTGTGGCTTGCACCCTTTTAGTTGACATCTAAACCCCAGCGAAAAGGCCCAAATTTTTTTTTTTTTGTAGTGGGTTAAGGAAAAAAACTTGTTGACAAAAAATTATTTTGGGAAAAAAAAAGGTTTTTGCACAAAAAATTTGTGAAAATAAAAGGGGCGTGTGGTCCCACCCCCCCCCCCCCTTCCCCCTTTCTTTTTTTCACCCTTTTTTGGTTTTTAAAACTTTGGGTGGTGAATGCCCCCTTTTCCTCCCCCGTTTTAAAAATTTCCCGCTTTGTTTTGGTGGATTTTCCGGGCCATTTTGGCGATTTCGTTTTTGGGATGGGCCCCAATTTTTTTTTTTTGTCAGGAAATCGTTGAGAAAAAAAGGGGGGGGGGGGGAAGGAGGGTTTTTAAATAGTAAAGGTGTGAATTTTTTTCAATTTTCCGTGCAAAATTTTCCTTTCTCTTCCGGTCAACCCCTTTTTTGTTTTCATTTGGGTTAAAAAGCCCCCCCCCGGGGTTATGTTTAAACGCCCCAAAATTTGCAATTTGGGTTTTTTTTTTCGGTTTTCGGATCGCCTTTTGTGATGCCGGAAAGTTTTTTTCGAAAAATCCGTTAAAAAAAAAGGTTGGGGGGGGGGGGTGAGGAAAGTGTGACCATTAAGGGGGAGCCCGTGGGGCTCCAAAATTGGGAAAAACCTTCCAAAAAGATTTTCCGGTGTTGGCGTCGAGACGGGGGTCCTTGTCCCCCTTCTTTCTGGCCCCCGGTGAAAACCTTTAAAAGGAATTTGGAGTTTGGGGCCGGGCAAACCCCCCCCTTCCCCCCCTTTTTTTTCCTGGGGAAAAGTTCTTTTGTTTTTTGAAGTAAGAAAAAAAAGAGTTTCCCAAAGAGAAACCCCAAAAGTTTTTTTGGGAAGAAGGTTTTTTGAAAAAAAAGTTAAAAACAAATGGACCTTAAAATTTTTGGGAAAAGGAAAAAAAAACCAAACATTTTTTTGGAAAAGGTTTCCAAAAAAACGGGAATTGAAATTTTCAGCAAACAAACCATAAAAAAAAACACAATAGGAAAATCCCTGAATGTTTAAAAATAAATAAGTTTTTAAAAACCACGCGTCACAAAAACTTTTTTTTCTGAAAATACTGGGGGAAAATCTTTTCAACATTCTAAAAAAAAGCAACGGCGAACCCCCAACATCTTGGGCTTTCTCTCTTTGTTGAAGATAAATGTAAATTTTTTTTTTTTGAAAGAATGGCAATTAAAAAAAAAAAAAAGCTTTTCCCAATTTAATTTAATTTCCCACAATCTCCAACTTTATTATTTTGGAATAAATTCCTTTTTTAAAGACAAATAAAATATTTATTGTGTTAGTAAATTTTTTAAAGTATTTAAATGCTTTCAAAAACTAAAGTGGGAAAAGATGAAAACAAAAAAACATTGCAAGGGTTTTTTGACTTTACAACGGGGAAACCCCAACCATAAGTTTTTAAACAAACAATCGAAGGGGGAAAAAATCTTTTTTTTTTAGGATAAGGTTTTAATACTTTTAAACGTGCCAATTTTTTTTCGGTTAAAAATTTAAAAACTTCGTTCCACTTTTTTTTCCCACAAGAGAACCCAGTTAAACTGGCCCTAATTTTTGGTTTAAAAAAGTTTACAAATAAAAAAATTAAAAGTGGAAAAAAAAAATTTGGGGGGAAAGGGTTTTTAAAGGTTTTTTTCTTTTTTAAAGGGTGACAATTTGGGGAAAAATGTTGTGGGAAAAAAAACTATTTAATTTGAAAATGATTTTCCTTCAATTTTTTTTAAACTTAAACAGAATCTTTTTTGAAGCAATAGTTTTTTTAATTTTAGGTTAATTTTTTTTTTTTTTTGGTTTTATTTTATCTTCTTTTAAACAAAATTGAATATTTGTGCACTTTTTTTTGTTGTTGTTGTGCAGGAACTGTGTATGAATGTGATCTATCCACACTTAAAAATTTATGTTCATTGTTCTCTCAATCATTCACCAATGTACTCATTTCATTTTCCCTTTTCCCTCTCTGTCTGTCCCGGGCTGTCTGTCTGTCTGCCCTTCTGTCTCTCACTGTCAATGTCACTCATTCTTCACAATGTACAACCTTCACATGCTCAGTCACATACACACATGTACATGCAGTCTATGCAATCACAGTTGATTCTTAATAGAGAGAAGATTCTATGATGATTCTCTTGTTATTGCAGTTTGGGATGTTGGATTTGGCACAGAAGTTGTCTAATTGAAAAAACAGAAGAACTTTGTTTTCTTTTGTTGCTGGGTTGTAGCAGTGTGGATGGGCTTTTTAAAACATAAAATTTGTGATGCGATTGAACAATAAATTCTCTGTAGAAAATGCAAACCAAATATAATGGTGTAAAATAGGAGTCACATGTACTGATGCTGGACAGAGTAAATGAAATGGAATGGAGCGCAGAATGGAGTCACACATGTACTGATGCTGGAGTCACACATGTACTGGTGCTGACAGAGTCATGAAATGGAATGGAGCGCAGAATGGAGTCACACATGTACTGATGCTGGAGTCACACATGTACTGATGCTGGACAGAGTCATGAAATGAATGGAGCACAGAATGGAGTACACCTGTACTGATGCTGGACAAGTCATGAAATGGAATCAAGCACAGAATGTGCTTTGTTCTGTCAGCATAGGCAGTGTTCTGTGGAATGGAATTAATGTTTTGAAGATTTCCCTATCATCTGTCCTCTGAAGATGGAGTGTGGCCTCCTCTGTGGCGGTGAACAAAAACAGCCCTACACAATGACCACTCCCTTATGAAATGTTTTTCAGTGACCTGGTCATTGTTAAGATGCATCAGGTGCTCCAAGAGTGTTAAAGGTGATAGAAAACAAGCCATTGTCACTGTCATCTCATTTCATTGCTCTCACCAACTCAACATCATTCAGTTCCAGGTACTCCAAGAGTGTTCAGGTGATAGATACAAGCCATTGTCATGTCATCTCATTTCATAGCTCTCACCAACTCACACATCATTCAGTTCTGGGTTGACTCCAAGAGTGTTCAGGTGATAGAAACAAGCATTGCCCACTGTCATCTCATTTCATTCCTCTCACCAACTCAGACATCATCGTCCAAGCACACATGGAGAGCATATACAGGATTGAGCTTTATTGTTTTTTTCTGACCTGGCTCTACAGTAGGTAAAGTATACCCCATCGCCTACAGAAAACAACTTGCCCATCAATGGCCATGGTTTAAAATCATTTTAAGATTTAAATCATTAAGAAATAGGGAAGCGCAATCCACACAAGTTTAGTAATACTGTGCAAATGCCTAATTCTGAGTCAGTCTGTGGTCTGTTTCCCCGTTTTATCTTTCTCTTATTTTCGTGCGGGTGCACACACACACACACACACACACACACACACACACACACACACACACACAGAATGGGAGATAGCACAAAACAACAAAAAACCAAACAAACCCTCAAAGAAACTGACAACAAGGGTAGATGGAAGGGTAAAAACATCTTAAATGTGTGTGTCTGTGTGTGTGCGTACGCACGCGTGTCTGTGTGCGTGCGTGTGTGCATGCAGGCATGTGTGTGGTGTGTGTGACATCAAGTGAAATGACATCTTTTACGGGAAATTCCTGTTTCAGGTAAATGAGGCCATGTTAAACTGTTGCATGCAAGGCGAAACACATGCACTCATGGACCACCAGCCTACACACACACACTCACCACACACACCCCACACACACACACACACACACACACACACACACACATCACAGAGAAGGAGAAATGAAGAGAGGGAGAAACAGAAAATAAGGGGAAGGGGGAGAGTTAAAAAAGAAAGGAAAGGCATGGGTGGAGGGGGGGGGGGGAGAAGGGGCCCGACAGAATCTGAGGAATGTGAGGACAAAGTGAGAGACCAAAGGGAACATTAATATAAAAATACATATATATGTGTAGTATGTAAATATTATATATTATATATATAAATATATATATATATATATATTTTGTGTTGTGTGTGTGTGTGTGTGTGTGTGTGTGTGTTTTACGGCCATGCATGCTTGAGTGAAAGCATGGTGTGGGGCATGTGTGTTTGTGTGTGAATACAAAACATCCATCCACAACTGCATCCGGTAAGCATGATTCAAACAATGGAGAAAAAGTGTTTCTTCAATGTAAAAGGCATGGCTATATAGAAAGAGGGGGAAGGTTGGTAGAGTAGGAGAGGGTGAAGGTGGTGGTGATGGGGGTAGGGGTGAAGCACGTTAGTTGTCAAACAAAAATGAGGAGAGAAGGGGGTAGTGGTGGTGGGGGAAGAGGTTAGGGAGAGGAGGAGAAAAAAACAATTGAAGGAGAAAATTGGCAAAATACGTAATTGTCACACTGAGCACAAATCATAGACACACCCCGATCAGCATTACACTCCGTGCACAACGCACTCTCCAAACAACCAGAAGGCGTACTACAATAACTCTTCATCCCCCCCTCCTCCCCGGGGAATAATTTACTAAATGATAACTTTTCAAGCATTAAAACCCGGTTTGTTTTCCCAAGAATTTTATCTTCCGTTCCTCCTCTCCAGTGGAGGTACAAACATTCCACAGATCCACTAGTGGGACCAAATTTCATCTCATTTACATAGTAATTTACAAGTACATCTTTTACCATTTTCCTCCTCAATGGAGAAACAGTTTATACACTTTCCAAAGAAGAATCAAAGATGGCTTAAAATACAGGAACAATGTCGGAGTTCCGACCCAGGGGACAATCAAAAATCATAGTGGGTCAACACGACAAACGTTTTCAACATTCTCTCACGACTGCCGCAGTCGTGTCCTCTTCAACTAGGTTCTCCAACTCTGGAGACAATTAGGTGCTGCCACAGCACTGGAGCCCAAATACTTCTGCGACTGCCACAGCACCAGGAAGGGCTGAAACACGAATGAAGTCCGTGTTAGTAATCTATTTCAAAATTGAAAAAAGATAAATTCTTTTCCCTTTTTTACCTTTTCTTAACTCTCTCTCTCTCTCCTCTCTCCCCCCCCTCTCTCTCTCTCTCTCCTTCTCTCTCTCTCTCATTTCTCTCCCTATCTGTCTATACCTCACCTGGTAATGGTAGATTACAGGCGAATCTCGTTTTGCAGCTCCAAACAACCAGTCCAGGTCAGTCCCAAGCCATCTCCTTCCTAAAACTTAGTTTTCCTTCCTGCGCTCTTCCTGAGTACATACTTATTCGGTGAGTACACATCTGTAGTGATGCACGGTTTCTGCACATGTAGGGAGCTCAGTGGAGGTGCACCCCGCATGAGAAGTGTTCACTGCCTCAGGAAAACAAGCAACGAACTCCGGCAGTACGACAGGGGAGCTTGAAGAGTGCGGTTCTGCTGACTTGCTGTTATTAAAAGCGACACTCGGGCCTTGAGGGAGAGAGCGGACTAGCTAACTTGTAGTTTGCTAGGGAGCTACTTCGTACCACAGTACAGTACTTAAAAACTAGTGACAGACCCAGTGCTTGGGCCTCCAGTTACCAGGAGAACAGTTTTGCCCTAGCAATGCGACAGTACAGCCGTAGACGGACACAACGGCTAGGACGGTTCTGACAGTACCACTGCTGGGCCCGGAGGTGGACACTGACAGAAAGACATGTGTACCAGCTGCTTGACCCTTTAGGAAAGTGCAAGCTCGGCTTGGACAGAGTGCGTCGCAGACGTGTGACAGACCTTACTTGGTAGTTCATGCCAGTGAAGGGCTTGGAAAGAATCCTGACGTAACCCCCAAGCCAAGTCTGGACTAACCAGGTAAGGTAGGTGTGTGTGTTGTGTGCGAGTGCAGAAGTGCTAGTATATAAACGAACTTCTCTTGAGTGTAGGGAAAACACTTCAATTGGGGTCAGGAGTGGGGTATGCTCAGCACTTTCAGTTAGTACAAACCCTAGCTGTAAGTTAACAACAAACAGAAGTTGTTAATAGCGTTTGGGGGTTGGTTTGTTGTCCCCAGACCAGGTACTAATTGTACTCCACACTAGTACTTTCCAGTTGCTCCATTAGTAAAAGGGGGAAAGATTTATTCAGTAGACCCATGGGGCTGAATGTAACACAGCCTCTGGGTTGAGCAGTGGAGCTTGTGGTTTAGGGAAAGGAAGGGGAAATTGAGGTTATCCATGATGATCTCCATTCCCTTGTGGCAAACCCAGTGACAACCTGCTTGAACTGATTGATTTCGGAATGCAGCAGGGGCCATGGAAGAAATTTTAAAAGAGCCCCAAAATGGCCTGCCACATTGGGGGGAAGAAAAGAAAAGCGTACTCTCTTCCCCCCATGGGATGGGCAGCAGTCCATGGATGATTTTGGTCCTCTTTCACTCGGAGGCAAGCAAAGCTTAAGTCAAGTTGCTGAACCCAGTGATACCAGTTCCCTGCTCGCCGAGCTGCCACCAGTTCCAACTATCCACCAAACTTTGTGGACAACCAGGTTGAGTTGGGAAATGGGGTCTCTTGGGTCTGCGAAAAATTGGAACCCCATCCCTCCAGAATGGTGAGAAAATCACCAGGAAGGAGCGAGTCTTTTAGACTTGGTTACTCGGATCGAGGACACAAGCAGTCGCGGAGGTCTCTGTCTTCATCAAAGGGCGGCCTCTACGGACAGCAATTGCCACAGATTTGGTTCAGAGTCTCTGGCGTGGGAACACAACCAGAGTCTGAGGCAGTCGAATCCTGAAACCCAAAATCACGGGACGACAGCACAGACACCATGGCGGGGACTTTAAAACTGAAGATTCCAGGCACTTTACCCCATACTCAAGTAGGTCTAGGTCCGCACACCGACTGACCACAGGCGTCAAGATTTTTTGGGGGATCATGACCATGATCATGGGGATGGGGAGGGTGCCGATAGTGGCAGGAGGGGATGACGGACGAACACGGCCCCCGTCGAGCTGTCCCCTGCCCTCGAGAGTAACTTGGAGCAGGCACCAAAGTAGGTCACACAGAAACAGGTTTTACAGCCCTGACCACCACGACTGCACTGAGAGGGAGTCGGAATTGTATTCTGACCCCTCAGACAGCAGCAGGGAAAAAAAGTCCTGTTAAGGCAACCCCATTCTGGGGCCAAGAGGGAACCCCCGGAAATTGCCCCCAAACTACAGTTTGACGGAACCAAAAATGGCTGTCATTCAAGTACAGGTTCGACACTATAGAACAGCCCCCAACTGGTCGGAGAATGAGAGTCAGGATTACCTGGGAGTTTTTATGGAAGGAAAAGCCCAAGATTTCTTCACCATAGCCAACCAAGATGAGCAGTCAGTGCTCATATCACCGATGATGATTAGTTTGGAAAACACGCTTCGGGGCCAGAGAGCGACTGAAACGGCCAAGCTCAAGTTCCAGCAAGCCAGCCAGAACCCCGGGGAGTCCTATGAGGACTGCACAGAAACGGGTCACAGTGCTTGCTGTTTCAGCCTTCAGAGACCTGCCAGAAAGTTATGTACAGGGCGAGGCGATCAGCAAATTTTGCACTGGCAGTCAGGGCAAGGAGGCAGGGAATATTGCCTATCTGGAGAGACCCCCAAAACCATGGAAGAAGCCGTCCATAAGGTCAATGGTACCAGCACGTCTCCCCGGTCATGGATGAGCCCAAGGAAAGTTCAGAGGAGCCACAGGTCAGTTTTTGGTTTTCCAAGCAGGACTGGACAGCTTTAAGCTGATCGTGGATAAACTGACCCCTCACTGCAGCTTTAGCTAAAGAAAGGACAAAGCAACCTCCTGACAATCCAGATTCCGGTATCAAGTGCTTTTACTGCAAACAGGTTGGGCACCGGAAAAAAGACTGCAGGGATTACCAGAAGTGGCTGCAGAACCCGTCTGGCAAAGGGGATGGAAGGAAGGAAAAGGGGCCCCAGCTCTCCCGTCAAGGGTTTCCCGTTCCTTCACACTGGCAATGCAGTAAGGACCATCACCCATTGGAGGGTTTCCAAGGTGCAGCCTTCGGGACGGTCCAAGGCAGGGGAGCTACTGGCAATAATCCGCACGTAAGCTAGTGCTTCACCGCTGAAAGGACCGAACCAGCCTCTGACCCGTAAGCACTCCATGCAAGAATTCGAAGGAAAACCCTCGTCTGAGGTTATTCGAATTGCTAAAGGGGGAGGGCCGGTTCTAAGGTGAAAGTGACCATGAGGGAGAATATCAGGATGCCAGAGTAAGGATTCAAGTACAGCTGGCAAAACAAGTTGCTCAGGAGGAAACCCCCTGGAAACGTTTTCAGCCAGGTTACTCAGGACAGTAGGGTATTGGGCAGTCTACCAGCGTCAGGAGGAACCCGAGACAGGCCTTATAGGATCTAGTGAAAGGGGCAGGAATCCTCCGACAAAGGGCCCACAACAGGGAATAGATGCACGGACTCAAAACCCTACTGCTTAGGGTCCAGGATGCCCGAACTTCTTCCAAGCACATGTCTGTACATCGCCACAGATCCAGGGAAAAAGGAGGCCGGTTCCACAGCCAGGAAACCCAAAAGAGGGGCAAGAAGTGTTTGATTCCTGGGTGTGGGGAGGGAAAAAAGTATCCTAAAGCTCATGCCTTCATCCACCATCTGCCTGGCAAAATTTTATGAAAGGTTGCCATCTTCATCAAAGGTTTTTTTGCAGGGTCGGACACAGGCACTTAGACAGGCAATTGGCATGGCTACTGGGGCCATGTGGAAACTGGGAAAGGCTGGTGGGCTTCATCGGCGGGCGGCACTGCCCAGCTTGGGCAATACAGTCTTCACCAACTGCCAGAAGGAGGCCGAAGGCTTTTAGCCAGCAAAGTGGGAGAGCCATGTAGTACTCTGTAAAACTACTACAGAATGTTTTTTTTTGTTGTTTTTCATGCTTTTTAATGGTGGTTGCAAATTATTCAGTAGTGGTGTTTTTTTCAAGCTCACAGAATATTTTCTTTTGTGGAGTTCTCTCCTTTTGACCGTAGTTATTTCGGACCCAGTCAAACCTGGGAAATTCTCAAAAGGTTTATATTTAAATATTTAAAGCGTCCTTTCACCATTTAATTGTGTAGAGATATTTATTTTTTGTTACATTGATTTGCAAAGAGTTTGCTTGCATTGGATATACTTTTTATTGCATAAGGATTACTGGAGGGGAAAAAAATGATTTACAGCTAAAACATGCGAAGTGCGCTCATTGTTATAGTGCCTTTTTTTAATTGACATGGAACAAATTTTTTGTGGATTGTGAATTGCGTACGGGAGAGCGCGCGTTTCCCTTTGGATGCCGGGTAGCCAGCAGAGCACTGCCGGATTCTCCCAAAATTTTGCCTTTCAGGGCAAATAAAAGTCCTTTTCAAGGGGACCAATGCCTGGACAGAGATCTTTTTTTAAGTCAGAGTTCTACTCGTAGTTTCTTCTGAGCTCCGAGTTCAATTTAGATTTGAGTTTTAATTTAAATTTTAGTTTTTCAAATCAGAGTTTCCAGTTCCAGTTAGTGTCTACGTTGTTTTTCTATTTTTTGATTCTAGTCAAGTATGTTAATAAAAAAAATAAAAAAAACAAGGATATTGTATTTTAAGGATTTGTCGGTTTTTTTTTGGAATGACTGCAACACCAAACGGACCCACCCCAAGCAGACCCAGCCTGACCCTGCATATTAAGCAATCAAGCAAGTGGGGAGCTACATTCTGGCGCCCAATAAGGGACCGAATTAGGTGTTTTTAGAGTAGGGTAGGAATTCTGAACTCTGACCAACAAGCGGTTGCGGGGCAAGCTGTTGCCAGCGAGCCGTGACCAGACAGTTGTTGCCCGGCGGGACATGGCGTGTGCCAGGAGATCTGCAGGACGAGCCGTGCTGTGAAGGGGCCCTCTCACTGCCCCTGGCTGTTTTCCTGGTTGGCGTGGGGGCGTCAACTATCACCAAGGGGGGGTTGTGTTTTGACCGTTTCACCAACCTCAGGGTGCATGCTTACTTTGTTTTGTTGTTTCCTCTCAGACCTTGGTTAGACTGTATCCGTTTGGGGGACCGTAATTTTATTCTGTTATCATGGGGTGCCGAGGCCATTGAACAATTGCGCAGCAGTGAAGGACTACAAATAAGTATAAAACGATGTTACAGTTTCAGTAGACTGAAAGGAACGGATGTTCATGTGAGGTCCACCACCACCTGCCTTACCTAATTAAATTAAAAGGGCTTTCCACCGATCGGTACATAATGCTTTTAAAATTGTGCCTCAGCATTAGAAATCCTGTAGCCCTTGTGCGACAAATAAGTTATTTGCGCGATTAAAAAAGTACCAGGTAAAGGACTCGAGTAGAAAGGGAAAAACTACATGTGGGGGGGGGTCA